>MU227477.1:781513-793911 GCA_018584345.1 Thuja plicata | reverse complement strand
TATATATACAAAGTTATATATGGATATTTGTTTTTCATTTTATATGGCTACTAAATATAGATTACCTAAAACAATTTAGTAAATAAATTAAAATTGATTAGTAATTATCTCAACTATACATAATAAGTAATAGCTATGATAAAATTAGAAACAAAAAGAAATTATTTACAGTAATAATTGAACTATCGGGATCTTAGGAAAACATTTAATATTAAAGTCTCCTTCATTAAGAGAGGAATTACGACAACAAAATCCTGCAGAGATTCGTGTGGTAAAATAATGAAACAATACGCCACTACTTCCCATCATATTTAATACTCAAATCAAGGAGCGCCTTAATAAATACATTCAAGACAACCTGTATATATACTATGTAATAAATAGGGTTAAAAAGAGCGGTATAATAAAGCAACCGAAGAATTAATAAGAATGTAATATCTTTTGAAGTCACACTTGGTCTATTTAAGAAGGGAAGAAAAGTCATTTTCAAATTATCTAGCTCGATTCTGATAAGGGAGGAAGTAGGTATGTAGTATAGAGTTGTGCATTTAATATATGTTTGTTATTTATGGTTTTAGACTAATATGGGTGATTTCCTATTACAAAAAATGTATACAAATGTCAAAACCTTCCATATTAAGTATAAAAGGGATACGACATTTCCAGCGAAGATACCACCAGAGAGATGGAGCAGAATATTAAAGCCTATGGACGACATGAATAGAAGGACGGTTGAATTAGCATTAGGTGATGCATACTTTGACTATAGCTTCACTTTGCGAACCAATGGTGAGATTGTAGGAATTTTCATATTATGCTTACTCAGGGTAGGATATAGTAAGATTGAGACTATAGGACTATGTAGAAAGATTTCCATAGATAAAATCCTAGGAGGCTTGGAAGAAATGGTAAACAATATTAATTTCAGACAAATGGTACCTACCATACCCTGAAGATTATATGAGGGTTGTAATAGGCAGTATTAAGTATGATAACAAGTTACCTTGTAGACCATGTTTGATGTTCAAAGATTCTAAAGTCTTTGATAACCACTAGGAGGAGATAAAATAAAACCTCCATTTTCTGCTGATTTGGACTCATGTCAAGGTATCCTCTGACCCGAAATGGTTATCCCAGTACTTTGTAGCAGGAGAATTCATTGTCCCTCCACCTCGCAATCAGATAAGTCTGGAACATTTATAGGCAGAACCACCATTTTTTTATCAAAAATGGTTGGTTAAGCAAGAGTCCAGGTAAAAAAGACGGTAAGAGGCAAGAAGAGGATTCAGATGAGGAAATTTTGATTCTTAAAAAAGTTGAGGAATTTAATAGCTCATGGTCTGCCATAATATAGGTCGTTTAGCTAATTGAATAGCAAGTTATACAGACTAATCTCGATTACAATATTGTTATGTTCTTTTGGTTTGTTTAAGTATCTTTTTAGAAAGTTAAGTAGGGGTTCATGGAGAATAGGTTAAAATAGAAACAATGTTTTGATTTGAATATTATGAAAAATAGATGTGAAAGGATAAATACAGTAGAATAATTATATATTTTGTTAGTAGATATATGATAATGAGTCTCTGCAGTAACTACTTTTGATTCTTATTATCAGTATTTTTTGACAAATGAGAATGCTATGAAAGAATATTTACTATTTAACAGTTTGTACTAATGAATTTTTAAGGAGATGATATCTTTTGTAGATCTCTTTTCTTGAAGTCAGCACATAATATATTTGTAATGGCTTCGTGGGAGGTATCCACAAAATATCACCATTAGCTATGTTTCTCTAGAGGCTTCTTTGGTTAAGTATGTTTTAGTAGTTTACTTGACAATATTTTGATCTAATTCAGTTCTCAGTTATTTTAAATTATAGGAGGAAATGGTAATATTTTTAGAGCATTCTTTCTGGGATAGAACATGAAGCGGTTTAGGATATATATATATATATATATAAACAAATTAATAATTAAAATATTGCTATAAATCTGAATAGTTTATATTAGGTCCTTACTGTATTTAAATGATTAGATTAAGATAGATTTCCAATAGATAACTCTTAAATTATGTTAATGATTTATCAATTATTCTAGATACCATATTTTATAATACATAAGGACTGAACTGATAAATAGTAGTAAAGGAGTATTGTTTCTCAATTGAAGCAGAGGAATTATTTTGTGTAGAATAATTTTTACCAGATATGTTAGGCAAAATTTGATATCTCAGAGGTAACTAAGATTCTGATTTGTCTCTGAATATACTAGCCAAAAAGAAGTAGGAAGGGGCTATTGTTGTTTTCTTTTGTAGAGTCAGGAACAAGATCTAATGAACAAACGGTTACTCCAGTTTATTCTACAAGATATTTTAGATCAGAGCTATACTTAAAAGAAAATTCAATATGAAGTCAGATGGTCATTCTTGAATGTAACTAGGAGTATTAGGAGCAGGAAGAACAAAAGGTATCTATGCAGAACAATAAGGAATGTATTATCATTTCTTATCTATGTAAATAGAGGTATGCCCCTATAATATTCTTTGTACGTATTCAGTGGATCTTTGATCCCCAGGCAAGATTGGAGGTTTTCTTGACTCCATTCTTTCCTACCAGTGCCCATTTGAATGGACTATTTTGTAATCATTTTCCTTTTATATTAATAAAACTATCATGGCCTTGGCCTTTTACCGATCAAAGAGTAAAAAAATTTGTGATTGTGCAGTATGTAAATTATTTTTATTTTCTAATTTTTAAAATACAAATTTAAACTTTTTTTTATTGAAGATGTTATTACATTTTCTAGATCGTATTTTGATGTGTGATTATTACCTTACTTTTATGTAGCATGCGTAAAATGGTTTGAAATATATTTTATATTTGCTACACTATTTGTGCCCTAGATGATTTTCCTTTTATTGTGTCTTTTTTGGGTTCCAAATCTTGTATTATAATTTTAGATTTTCTTATGATAATATTTTTTTGGTTGTTATCATCAAATTTAGAGAATTAGAACCCCTTGATTTTTCAATGTATGGTTGTCTAATGACTTATTTAATGTAGATGAACTCTATTTTGTTGAATCTGTCTCATTACAATAATCCTATAATTTGTTTGCGTCTATATTTTGGAAGATTATTACTAGCATTTATATACAATGCAATTAATGTATTAAGTCTTATAAGATGGTGGATGATTGTGTTTTGGTTTAAGTAAAAAATAGTAAAAGTGGGAACCTTTTGGTTATTAAATGTCTATTTTGTGCGCCTCGCCTTAAATAGTGAAAATAGCATTTACATCCTTTAATGTAGTCTTGATTTAATACAACGTATCCTAGATTGTTTAAAGGACTTTAGAATCATTTCCATGGAGTGTGGCTACCCTACAATAAATTCAACTTGGCATCTTATACTTTTTTTAATTCTATCATTTATGTATGTTCCATTTTTTTCTTGACTGGCTTCCATTTCATGATCCCTTACATTAAGATATTTGTTATGGCGTCTTTTCTATCTCACAAATTTTTCCCCCTAAAAAAACTCCATGGCTTTCACCTGGAAAGTTCAGTTATTCCCTATCTCTAATGTACCCAACAAGTAAGTCTAAATTTATTACATAATTCAAGGATTTTTTTTCTTGACTATAGATTATTCTATGGGTTTTTTTGTTCCAAATTTTGGAGGAATATTGGTTATACTAGTTGATGTTACTGTTAGTGCTACATTTAGTTTAATCAGTTGGTCGATTAAGAATGGCCCCATAGCGGTATGTTCATCTTTTCTAAAGATACTGGGAGTATTGTGAAATCTTTTGAATTTTGTAATCATGGACCTGGAAAAATCAAAGTATTTGTTGTGATTCCATGCTATGTCAAGGGTGCTAATATTAGGGAATTGTTTGATCTAAAAGACATTAATGAGTATATAAACTATTTGGAATAATGTGTCAAAAGAAACCTTTGCTTAAGATCATCCTTAGTTATTGTAAAATGTTCTACATAATAACGAAGCGATCGATTCAATATTTTTAAGGTTCGTATATTTTGACTTAAGGGTTGAATAAAACATAGGCATAGAAAACTAGGAAATTGATATATTCATTAAAGCTCTTAAAATGGAAAATCATTTTTTTAGAACTTAGGAGATAGGATCATGTAGCAATAATTTATAATACTATTTGTAATGCTATAGAGTGGAAATTTCTCCCAAATATCATTGGAAGTGAACCAAATTGGAAATCCATAAGAAAATTGTGTGGTCTTCCAAAGGTTGAAATTTCAATTGGTGGCAAGTATTAAAATAGTTGTAACTCAAAACAATCTAAGAAGTCTTGCTTGTGGCTCTGCATTTGAATACATGTCCGCCAAGGAAGTTACAACTATAACATATGACAAAATATCCCCTTACTTTATCCTTTTAATATATGTGTACACACCACACCCCATTGCAATGCTCCTATTTTGACATAGGTATCCAAGATGTTTACAAAAGATGTCGAATTTGGCTTTATACTCGTCAATTGCATTTTCTTGAAAGTTTGTAACACCTTTTTAACAATAGTTCATCTATTTATTTTTAGTGTGAGAAAGTGAAAGACAAATTAGAGAATGGTATGATGTCATAAAAAATGACGTAACATTGTTTCAAATTTTCATTGAGAGAAGATGATAAAAAATAAGGAAAACTTCAAAATTTTCAAAGACAAATAGTGATGCAAACCTACACAAGGAAGAAAAATTCAATATGTTGCAAAGTTTTGTTGTTGTTGGTAGTTGCATCTAAAACACCCTTCTTCAATTTACTTTTGACACAAGTATTTTTTAACCTTGTGTTTTCCCCTTCTATTTTTTAGGTTGTTAAATATTCTTGAATTCTTATTTCCAAATCCTTTTCAAGAGAGGATTAAAGGATTATTCTTTCACTATATGTTTTCTTAGATAGCATTCTAGCATAGCACCAAAATTCATGTTAGTATGTCATGGTTGACTTTTGTTGTCTTTTGGTCATGAATAAGGTATTTTTATATTTGGTTTGAAATATGATGAGGTATAAATATTATTGATTGTGTTCCCAATGATATGTCACATCTCTAAGCATATTAAAACTCATTCATATTTGAATTTCTATGCTCTTCAACACATTATTATTATCGACATACCCATTGGCTACGTTGTGGGGTCATCCCCCATTGTACCACCTTTTGGTGCAAGTGCTAGTACTAATATTAATTTGAATTGCATGCTCACATCACTATCCAACAAACTTATGAACACAGAGAAAATGAAAATGTGTGCAAAGGGAGAATAATTTCTAGTTTTTTATTTATTTATTCCCGTGTCTTGACTCTATTTGCTGAATTCTTTACATATTGCGCACAAAACCTTATCATTCTTGGTACTCCTTATCATTCTTGGTACTCTCCAGTTCAATAACAACTTAAAAGAAAAATTTGTTGCTCGTCGATGAATAGAGAAATCCTTGGTTTCTTTGATCTGTGGAAACTTCTCTCACATCATTTTCCATTGAGGCTCTATATATTTATTTGTTCTTTTCTTAGTGAATTTATTTTATAAACGTTAAGAATAACAAGAGCTGCAAGAAGTTGGAGTGTCTGTCATTTGTTAAAAAAGATTTCGTATTTGAGAAATTGGCCTTTGTGGTCTTGTATTTGAGATAAAAAAAAAATTACAATTTGTAGCCTTGTATTTGAGAAAAATGGCCACAAGCATTTGAAACCAAGTGAAGGCATTACAGAATACTAGGAGAAGGGAATATGCACAAGAATTTTCCTTTGTGTTAGTGATGCTCCCTACAAAATAAGGAGGGAAATACTGAAGGAAAGCAAATTACCCGTCCATAGGCATCAATTTCAATCACTGTGTCAAATTTTAAAAAATAAAATCACATCATTGCTTCTACACACATTCTCTAGAAGAAAGGAATCAGTAAGCCTCGTATTGTACAAGCATAAAAACCTATATAAACTTTGCAAAGACTAAAAAGTAGACATAAGAGTCAATTATTTGATAAAATTTCATATTAAAAAACTGAATCTTAAAATTTGCACAATAAACTCTTTATTCTCAAATGTATCTTCTGCATAAACTTAATGAATTGACAATTGTCATATTTTAGATCTAATACCATGTGAATGGGCATCTCTACATATGTTACTTACAAGGGTTGGCTAGAAAAGTTTGGGTGCAAAAAGCACTTGTTCCTTTACACAGGTCTATAAACTATATAATAAGTACAAATATGCCGCATTTATCAATAAAGATTAATGAATGGATGTAGTTTAGTACTTTCCTAAAAAGAAATTTAGTTTCAAAATCGACACTTTAACCCTAGTGTAAATGTTTGGCATATAAAGAATAATGAATGAATGTAGTTTAGTACTTTCCTAAAAAGATATTTAGTTTCAAATATCGGCACTTTAACCCTAGCGTAAATGTTTGACATATACTTTCATAACAAAAGTAAGTATGAACCTCTTGATGTTTCAAATTTTGAGCTTTACACTTAAATTCCCAAATGTGTTGGGCCCCGAACAGCCATCTTCCTCTGTTGATATGATGGTCTAACTTAAGTTTTGAAAGTTCTTATCCCATGTTTTCATCCGATTACTTAAGTGCATTTTGTACTTAAATTTCAGCAGGTAGAGTATTCCCAGGAAAAATTAAAATTGTGAAAAAGGGATAATATAGAATCTTTTTCTATTTTTGTATAACGACTATTGTTTAAGAAATAAAAATAAGCTATAAAAAAAGGGCTTAAATAAGACCACTTGTTAGAAAAACTGTCACTTGTCTTCATAAATTTGTTTCCCTCTTTTATTTGTTATTAAATTTTTCTATTTCTTTTATATCCAATTTTTCCCTCCAACTTTTATATGAAAAACTAATATTAAAATAACTACTTACAAATAAGCAGCAAAATTAGCAGCTGTATCCACAAAAGCTCCACAAATTACTCTTCTCCGCTCCAATCTATGCCCAAAATATTAAAAAAAAACTGAAAAGAGAATTCTCATCACTTAAAAGCCAAGATTTGTGCACAAAGGCATTAAAATTGTGAAATAAATACTATGTTGACCCAACAGAATAAAGAATTTCATGGCTACTCTCGTTTTCCTCTGACGGATATGCATTTGGCATTAGGTGCTTTTGCTATTCTGAAAGGCGGAG
Organism: Thuja plicata; assembly: GCA_018584345.1. Lineage (NCBI taxonomy): Eukaryota > Viridiplantae > Streptophyta > Pinopsida > Cupressales > Cupressaceae > Thuja > Thuja plicata. The sequence goes on along the minus strand of MU227477.1, from coordinate 786,727 downwards.
AGGTAAATAGCTTTAAAATAACTAACCTTTGTTTGGATGCAGCAAAAACCAAACTGATTAGCACAGAATCACTGAAAAAGTAAAGAATGGCTGACGATTTCAATATAAATTGCAGGCTAGATTATTACCATCAGCAACAGTTCATGCGGCAACAGCAATGGCTAAGAACAAGGAAAAAACGGCCTGCATTCTAAAATTTAAAATTGCCAAAAATTTCCCTACAAACTATCTTCATACAGAAACTCCTAATTACAATAAAAATCCCATAGACTTGAGCTCCCATAGATTTGAGCAGAGATGCGATGGCACTACATAAGCAGGGGCGATTGAATGAAGCATTGGGTTTATTAGATAAAATAGATTCGAACGTATTCAAACCCAATTTATTTATTGTGGTCTCATGGACTGCCATAATTGCAGCTTCTTGCAAGCATGGATATTATGACGAAGCCTTGAATTTGTTTTGCTAAATGCAGAGGGAGGGAATCGAACCTAATTACTTCCCTTTTTCGAGCGTTCTCCCAACCTTTGCAAACTTGGAAATCTGAGACAGGGTAAAGCAAAATCCATGCGAACATAGTCAGGAGAAGATTTGGTTCGAATGTTTTCGTAGGGAGTGCGCTTGTAAATATGTATGTGAAATGCGGAAATGTGGAGGATGCACGCCAAGTGTCCAAAGTGCAGAGACTCCTCTGTGTTCATTTTTCAAATGAATTCTTAAAGTATGTGGTCTCCTTGTGCAGTTTTTATGCTTATCGTAAATGCTTATATGATCTATCAATGAGGCCTGTGATTTATTTTTCTTTCTCAATATATAATCTTTTGTTGGATCTCTTAATATAGGAAAACTACATGGAATGCTTCTACCAAACAGAGATGATTTACTCTCTGATTCATTAGTAAATCAGAGTGTATAGTGATCCTCTATCTTCTTAGCTTTGGAGTAATCTCACTGGCCTGATTTGTTTTCCTTGGATTTCCTAGCATCAAGTCATTCCTTCCAAGAAACATTTGTATAGCCATAAGCTCCAATGTCCTTGCTTGGATCAATGGCGATCCTTGCACTCTCTGCACTCCACCGTGACAACAAATTTCATTACAACACAGAGATTCAACTTCGATTTTGCACAGATGAATTTTAAGAAACAGAGTCAATGGTATTTACCTGGCAATTGTATCCAAAATGTGGAAGCACAGACAAGGCACGTGCAATGTTTCCAGCCACCTACATGCATGTATGCAAACTGTGGAAGGAAAGACTATGCACGTGGAACCACATTTCTAATTTATTTTTCAAATTTTAATAAAAATAAAAAACTCTTAGCAAAAATACTAAACACCAATAAGGAAAAAGCAGAATTAAGGAAAAAAACTGTTTAATGAAAAAATTGCAAAAGGACGATTAATTATAAATTGGTGACTTGAAAACATTAGTCTCCTGCATAAAGGTAGGGACTAATAATCACTGATTTACACATAAGGCAGAGAGGTTTCCTAAAATTTGCAAGGTGATTCACCTCTATTCGATAGGATGGTAGAATGATTTGCTTTGTTACATCACCACAAGAATTAGTCAAGAACTCATTTTTAATGTGAGTGTTTTAGAAAATCTACCTCCAAATCACTTTAATCTTCCCAAGAGACTTAGAAAAAATGAATGAACATAACTGCCGCGACATCAATGTTAGCCTACACAAAATCAAATTCAATTGCATTTTTTATTTCAAAAATATTAAGTTTTTTATTATTTCAATATTTATTAAAAAATTTCGACTTCTAAACAGTTTTTTTCTTCGATTTTTCAAAAAAAAATGAATTTTTTTAACCTATGAAAGTTATTCGCAAACCAGCATATGGTCAAAGGTTTAGACACGATCATATTTACACACAAAGAACCATTCAGTAACCTGTATGTGGCCAAGTGACTATATAGAGTCACAAATTTCATTAGATCCACTCGCTGACCTGCATATGGTCAAATGACTGCTTATATAGAGTCTCATACCAAATACGGTCTCATTTTACATAGATACTTTATATACAGACCTGTATATGACCCATTACAAATGCAGTGTCATATTGATAATGGTTACTGTAGTTTGTGCAATACAAGGTAGACTTTGTGCTATATAAACAATAAGATACAAATATATAGTATAAAGAAATAGAGCAGTTTGATATGGTTCAATAGTTATTTTTAAAGAAATATAAGCACATCTTACATGACAAATGATTCCATATAATACCAGGGGCATTAATGATTACACCCTTGTCCCGATGTTCGGATAGCAGAGCCGAACAAGAACAGAAGGCAAAACACAGCCATATAAGATCGATGGAAAGTAAAATATTAATTAATAGACATGCAGAGATATCATATAGCTGCGTAGGTATCAATGAAATCTGCAGGGTTTTCCACTTTTCCAACGACCATATCATTATAGAAAGCTTGCCTGAATTGGGAAAAGGTGAAAGGCCTGTAACATCGTGGATGATCATCGTCCACAAGCTTCTCTGGAGCAATAATTTCTTTATCTGAAGGAAACTGCACAAAATAGGGTATGGATATGCGGTTCTTCCACCCTTTGTAAACAACTCTGTGCTCCGCGCTGCGATACCTGCCATTGCTCCATGCCTGCACGGTGCACAAATTCATCCAGCCACACAAATATTACAAATAAAATTCAGAAACGTTAGGTAATACTGTTCACAAATGTAACAAATGTAGGCTACACTGAAGACAAAACAATCATAACTGATTCCAGAAACCCTAGATAATTTGGGGCATAGCAGAAAAACAATTTTATGTGATTCCAGAAACTGTAGACTTTGAAATACATTGCAGGCGGAACAAGTATAATTGATCCCAGAAACCCTGATTAAAATTGAGTACAAAAATGATGACAGAAACAACAGATATATGAGTTTACTGCATACGAAACTGTTATAAATAAATCCAGAAACCCTAGGCAATGTGACAGAGTAGGAAAAACAATTTGCAAACAAAACATAATGGAATCGTTTTCAGACCTTCAAGCAGTCGGCCACATTGATGACAAATGAATTAGGAAGAGGCTTCACGTCCACCCACTTCCCTTCCTTTGATCGAACTTGGAGGCCGCCCTCGTTGTCTTGATAAAGAATAGTAAAGCAGCCGATATCTGTATGAGAACGCGGGATTTCCTCCTCCATTGACATCTTTCTATCTGCGACATAGAGGATTATTCGCATGTGACTCAAGGAATTTTCGAAGTCATTATGGTAAAAAGTCTCGACATCCAACCCTAGGCTCGCAACTATGATTTTACAGATCTTGCTTGCCAGATCAGCCACAGAGACGATATATGCTCGAATCGCCTCGCTGCCAAAACACGGTTCAAATATCACACAGTCAACAAAGTTCAATGGGGTAAGAAACGGAATAAACGGCGGCAAGTTGAAAAAACCCTACCAGAACTTAGGGTTTCCTTCCTCCGGCCATATCTTGTCGCATACTTCCTGCACCGAATTTGAATAAGGCAGTTCCGTGAAACAGAACTTCTCAGTCCAAGCTGTACGAATGTATCCATTCTTGGGTTTAGAAAGGGCAAGCTTTCCTTCAATTTTGTTAAGGTTAGAAGTGGTGCCGTTTTCTTCTGTAGGGTTAGATGTGGCAAGCTTTTCTTTAATTTCTGGAGGCAAATTGCGCAGCTGTGCGGCCAGGAACTCAACATTTTGGAGTAGCTCTGCTGGAATTCCATGGTTTACAACATACAAAAATCCCCATTCTTCACACGCCTCTCTGAATGTGACTAATGCTGGATTGCCCGTCTCTTGCTGTCTTTCAATGGCACAGGAAATTTGTGAAATGTCAACCACAGGGAGAATAACTTCATTTTCCTGCGAACAAGACATGGCACTATTGAGCATCTTTTCATCAACGCGCAGTACAATACTATGTATTCATTCAAATTACTCAGGATATTCTTAAATAGCTGCAGAGGAAGAGGAGAGACAATAGACAGAAACATTGAAAAGAATCTAGGGAAGGGTTCAGTGAATACCTAGAGTCTAGACAAATATGAAAAAAAAGTCATGGAGAAAGTTTCCGTGAAATGGAAAGAAGCAGACACGCAGATGCACAACTACGTAATTTCAAAGAATAGGACGTCAACAAGTACAGGAAAATCCTAAAAATTGTGGACGCAGATAAGGAATATAATGAAAGAAAACAGAATACCTAATCACAGACAAAGGTAAAATCGAATTTGAATTTGTTTTTTAAAAGAACTTCAATTGAAAAGCATAGAGACAGCCACTTCTTAGCAGCTGCTAAGCCAGATATGCTCTTAAAAGACATTTTAAATGAAAATTTTAATAATATTTGTTGTAATTAAAATCTGGAATCAAAATTTTGGTCAAACCAAAAAAAAAGTGGAGACATGTAGCATTTTTTCCTTTTTTTCAAATTTTTTTTGTTTTTTGTTTTTAAGGAGATGCTCTCCATTGGTATAGAGAAAGATTTGGATTTATCCTATCCTCTAATCAAAAATTTACATGGGAACACTCCAAGAGGACATGGGGTTAGTATGCAATGGGTAGGTAGAAAGGGTGTGTAAGATTAATTGGGGAAAAAAATGGTCTATATTTTGCATATATTTGTGAAGAACAAGGCTAGTTAGCAAATGTACACAACTAAGAGAGGAAGGTAGAGATGAAGATGACGAGAGAGGGATATGGAGAAAAGGAAAGCTTGAAATAAAGAAAAGAGAGAGGAGAGAGGGAATTTTCAGAGATGGAGTAGATAAATATATAAAGAGGGAGAGATAGTGAGAGTTAAAAAATAAATATATAGATATAAGTAAATCGTAGAGATAGGTAGAGAGCGGGAGAGCTATAAGGGTAGAGAGAATTGCATATATAATGAGATAGAGATAGAGATAGAGAGAGATGAGGAGAGGGAGAGATAAATAGATAGATAAATAGGAGAAGTAGAGATAAACAAATATAGATGAAGAGAGGGAGATATAGAGAAATATGGAGCGATAGAGGGAGAGAAAAGGATATATGAGAAGATAGCGATAAATATGTATGGGAAGAGAATGGGGAGAGAGGTAGAGATAGAGAGATAGATAGGGGTTAAGGGTAGAGAGGGGGGTGATGTAGAGATTTAAAAAAAAAAGATAAATGTATAGGAAGAAATAGATAGACTATAGTTGAGAGAGAGAGAGAGAG
>MU227477.1:737413-753233 GCA_018584345.1 Thuja plicata | reverse complement strand
ACAAACCCTAAAAACAAAAAAAAAAAAAAGTCCCTTACAACTTCGATCTGAGTAACAGTTAAAAGAAGAAAAAAAAAACACATATTTACCTGCACAAGACGCTCCACCACAGGAAATCCCCAAATTTTGTGTGCTGCGCTCTCTACTGCTTAAGTGGAACAGGCTGCTCCCATATTATATGGGTTTTCAATTTTAGGAACCTTCAATGTAGGTGGGAAATAAACACGTAACTATTATGAACATTCAGAGAATTGTGGGCTGCATTAAATCCTCCAAATAGTTGCAGGGACACGGAACAATGAACAAATCTATACCAACTATTTGCGCACACAACAATCAAACAATATGAAGGCAGCTCAACAGATGACTTTATTACTGGCCATCATGCATCTACGGAAGCAAGGGCTGCAGGCTCACAGTCTGAGCAGTGGCGATCATTGCAGATCATTGCAACTGATAACGTATCCCAAAATGAATGTGCAACTGTCAATGCAGAGCTAAACACTCACGCAATCCTCTGTGCACCCACCGAACAAGTTTACAAACATTAAAAAAACCACTTCCGTAGCAGAAAACAATGGTTTTGGATGTGAGACAGGTATTGTGGCGTGAGACAATAAAGCCGGGCGTCCGTACGCGAGTGATCTCGCAAGGAAAGCCTATCGGCTAATAATAAAACAGTTGTATTCTGATTTTTAAATTAATTGTATTCTGAACCCTCCGTGTACAATTTTAGACAGGTAGACACTGGAACTATCAAGGTGTGTAATATTTAGAGTGGGGGCTATTGTACTATTGATAATATTAATAATAAAACAGTTGTACTCTGATTTTTAAATTAGTTGTATTCTGAAACCTCCATGTACAATTCTAGACAGGTGGACCCTGGAACCATCAAGATGTGTAATGATGTGTAATGTTTCGTGTGCAGGGAGCTTTTAATTGGTCGCATTTCTCATATGCCATGGTTTAGTTGTCTTGGTTTTTAAATCCACCATCTACCTGGCTGTCTGCTACATTGCCACCTAAATCCGCTAGGTGAGTGTGAAGATGGAAATTGAACAGAGCCCTCTGTCTGGAAATCCAATGTCCCAAATCACAGGATCTGCTGTCAACGGTAATGAGAGCCAGAAGCGATCGAAACAATCACCACAATGTGAATGGAGAATTCTTATTAACCAGAATTCCGATGATGATCTCATCCGATCGCCCGCGTCGGCCGTGTCTATTTTCAGAGTTCCCAACTTTCTGAAAAAATCAAGAGAAAGGAAAGCGTATGTTCCTCAAATCGTGTCTTTGGGTCCATACCATTACAAGAATGCACAGCTTCGTCCAATGAACAAACACAAAGGAAAAGCCCTTCGCAGAATGACGAGGAGGTTTGAGAGCAACAACGATTCCCCTTCTTGTGCCGAAGATGAAATGTTCGAGCTGGATTACGAAACCGCGACAAGCTACGAAGAAAAAGTCGACTGTTTCAAAGACGAGATGTTGAAGGTGGAGTGCGAAATCAGGAAGAGCTACGAAGAAAAAATCGAGCACAAGGCAGAGAGCCTCGCCATGATGCTATGCTTGGACGGCTGCTTCATTCTGGAAATACTGAGGGCTCTGCGTAACGACAAACTCCCCGGAGAGGAAGCAGGTAAGTGCTATGAACCCATCTTTGAGAGAGATAGGATTATGTATACTGGGTTAGATATACTCTGTGACATTTTGAAGCTTGAAAATCAAGTCCCCTTGATCGTTCTCCGAAAGCTACTTCAATTGGAGCTCCACTCAAATGATGTTGAGGAAGAGATTTTGGGATTGCTTGTGAAATGTTTGGGTGCCGTGTTCTACCCTTTCGACTGTAAGGTGTTAAAATGGGAAGCGCAAGATCATCATAAAAAAGCTCATCATCTCCTGGATTTGCTGCACAGCCTGATCGTGTCTGCACTATATCCTGATGATGTTGGTGACTCTGCAAATCAGAAGAAGCCCGAGGACATGCAGCAATCAGACGAACATCCACAGAGTTTGTCACAGCCCCTGATTCAATCCAAGGCGTTCGATCGAGGCATCACGAACGTCGAATCTGAGCAGACCGCGTCCGATGACAAAACCATGGTGAGATGCCACAATTATAATCCTCACACCTATTGCTATCATATTTGTTCTTACAATTTCTAATTCACATATTCTTATAATCTCAGATTCACAATTCACAATCTTATCAATCGCCCTTACAATCTATAATTCTCAATTCTTATTCACAATCTTATCAATCGCCCTTGCAATCTATAATTCTCAATTCTTATCAATTCTTCTTACGCTTGCTCTTGCAATCTACGATTATCAATTGCTCTTACAATCTACAATTATCAATTTTATTTCTTTCAAAAAAAATTTACAATTTCTTTTCAAAAGATATAAAGTCTTTTCTTTTTAAAAAATGAAGTAAGACTTGTTTTCTTATTTTATTATTTTGTTACTTCATCCCAGGAGAGGCCGGAGCCCCCGAGACGCATCCCTCGTGCAGCCAAATTAAGAAATGCTGGGATCAAATTCAAGGCGTGCGGTGGAGACACCACGAACATCAAATTTGAGCAGAAGACCGCCACAATTCATCTTCCTCAGATCAATATAACAGATTACACAGAAGTACTTTTCCGTAACCTGATCGCTCTGGAATTGTGCAAACCATCTGAAACCAATTACGTGACGTGGTACGTGAAGTTGATGGATGAGTTGATCGACAAGGAGGAAGACGTGGGTGTTCTTACACAAAGTGGGATCATTATGAACTACCTTGGCAGTGATATTGAGGTTGCCAAACTCTTCAATGTTCTGTGTAATGGAGTCACGCTGACTCCGATAGATGCCTTCCACCAAATGAAGAAACAAGTGTGTGAGCATTACAGTAGTAAATTCAAGGTCTGGTCGGCAGAGCTCGGCAAGCAATATTTTTCATCGCCTTGGAAAGGTTTAGCTCTGGTGGGGGCAATTGTTGGACTTTTGCTCACTCTTCTGCAAACCATCTACTCAATAATCGCTTACTATAAGTAGGCTCTCCGCAGGTTTTTTTTTCCCTTTTTCCAAATGACTTTGTTATGATGCATGATGATAAAACAGGAAGCTTGGTTATTTATACTGATTTCTGTCACGCATTTTCTTTATATTTATAGTGATTGCTATTCTGTACTCTGTTATATTTAGATATGATGATAAAACGGGCAACTTAAATTATGTTATATTATAATTATTTATTTTTAGATATTTGATCATGCAGTTATAGATATGATTTTTCTTTTGCTATGTTAGAATAGTTATGGTTTTTATAAAATGATCATTTGGATATTTACTCAGTTGATTGAGGAATCATGACATAAGAATAGTGTAATTTTATTATGTCATTAATTTTTATGAATCAATTATAAATTATATTTATTTAAATATTTATGTGATTATAAAGTTGATGGAATAATAATCTCAATTATAAATTATATTTATTTAAATATTTATGTGATTATAAAGTTGATGGAGTAATAATCTTGTAGTTCAATGAGGTGAATGTAGGACAGCTTAGTTCTCCCTCCCAGTTACAAGAGTCAGATAGTAAAAATATATGACAAAGTTACTCTCACACAAACCATTAAGTTTGCATGTGTTTTTACTGATATCATTTCTATCAAAAATCATTGCTTGTAATTTTATGCATGTGTGGTTAGTGATATAATTTATTTATTTTTAAATATTGCTATGTCATTTCATCTTTAGACTTATATGTTATTTTCTCATTAGCATCTTAAAATGCAAAAAATGATTTTTTTGCCTTTTTTACGAGTGTTATTAAAATCTCGTCTTTGTTTCTGACATTAGATTCTACCACGGATGCTAGACTATCATCCTAATCATCTGCTCAACATTGAAGATGACAACATCTCATGTTAAGTGTATTATTTCTCTCTTTAAAATTGAAAAAAAAATGATAATTTGAATTAAAATAAATGAATAAATTTATTTAAATTGTTTTGGTTTTGTTTGGAAATTCAAAGTGTTCATTTATTTAACTTCCACATGATTGAGAGTGTGGACTCAATGTGAATTTAATGGAGAATTTAAGAGCTCATGTAGAGCTCATCATTATTGCACTTCCCATGGGCTTTTGTGAAAGTCTTTGTAATGAGCTTACAATAGAGGACAAGTGTTGTCACTCATGTAGCAAGGAAAGGTTAGATTTCTTCACCCATATTTATGGAAGAATAAAAGAGAATTCAAATAACAAAAATAAGTGAGGGAGAATGGAGGAGACATAGGGGGAGTGTAAAAGATAGTTTGGAAAAACATCTCTGATGCAAGGAGAAATCATGTTAATCAAATTATAATCGACAAGGAGGATATCAAAAGTTATTAAAAAAATGGTAGACATATGTCCATGAGGACTGTCAAGACACTGGTAAAGAAATTTAAAGTTTACTATGCTAATGTTGTCCAAAAATAGAAAAAAATATATGGTTAGAAAGCTAAGAAGACGTATGAGATTATGGTGAAAATTATAGAGCTACCCTCTTGACAAATTGCAAACCTGATGAAGTTAAAGTCGAGAATTCATCTTACAAGATGAAAAAACATCTAAAAGAATAAAAATGGAGGGAAAATGAGCCTCCAAGCCTTTGGGTCATTTTCCAAGCCTCTTCCCAAGCCATAACCTGATCGGGTTTCTAAATTTCAAATAACCTAATCGGGTTCTGAAAAGCAAAAGTACTTTTTCAACTCCTACATAACCCAATCGGGTTCTGGAGAATAAAATGCACATTTTTCATTTCTTCAAAATCCAATCGGGTTTTGAAGAAGTAAAAATTATGTATTTTATTCTCCATAACCCGATCGGATTATGAAGAAATTAAAATAGGCTTTGCTCTGGAAGCCATAACTTCCACATACGGAGTTCGATTGACTCCGTTCAAAAAGCGTAGGAAATATCTTGAGACGATCTAACACATGATTAACCTACGATCATCTTTAGTCATCAACATTTCTCTTCCATCCATTTGAATCAAGTAAGGTATAAAATCGGTACTCATTATTTCCCATACATGCAACGTATAGGAAAATTAGTATGCTCTCTCTCTCTCTCTCTCTCTCTCTATATATATATATATATATATATATATATATACAAAGTGATCCATCTTGCTAAATATGTCCACAATCACAAAAATATTGTCCATTCCCAGCTTGGTCTTAGGAAGTCCAACCACAAAATCCATACTGAGGCACTCCCAAGGTCTATTTGGGATTGGAAGTGGTTGATACAATCCTGAATTGGATGAAGTCCCCTTAGCCTTTTGATAGACTATACAAGTCTCTACATACTTTTGGACATCCTTGCTTATTCTTGGACAATAATAGTACCGTTGTACCAACTCTAACGTTTTATGCACCCCAAAATGTCCACTTAATGAACCATTATGCTTCTCTTGCATTAAATTCTCCCTCATTGAACCTCTCAGTACACAGAGTTGTCCTCCCTTAAATAGAAGACTTTCTTGGAGAGTGCAATCAAAATACTCACTATGAAAGTGGTTTTCAAAATCTTGACATACCTTGTAGGCTGTTGAAAAGTCCTCATCAGCTGGATACATATCCTTGAAGTTGTCTATGCCAATGCTTCTTAACTGAATTTCTTTCACTATGAGCAATCTTCTACTGAATGCATCGGGTACCTTATTTTGAACTCATTTTTTGTGCTTGATGGTGAAGGTATAGGCTTTGATATAGTCCACCCACTTCATATGCTTATGGCTTAGTTTATCCTATGAATTCAGAAAACTTAAAGCCCGATTCTCAGTAAAGACTACAATTTTTTTAGGAAGGAGACAATGTCTCCACTTCCTTAGTTCTTGTACCAATGCATATAGTTATAAATCATATGATGAGTACTTCTTCTTTGCATCACTAAGTTTTTCACTGTGAAAAACTACTGGTTTTCCCTTTTGACTCAAAACTGCACCTATATGGCAATATTACTGGCATCACATTCCACAGTAAAAAACTTGTCAAAAATAGGAAGTGTCAGTATAGGTTGGGTTTCTATTCTTCTCTTCAAATCCTCAAATCCTTTATCAGCCTACTCATTCCATTGGAATTTGGTTTTCATACCTCCTTTTATGGTATCCAAAACAGGTGCGCTGATTTTACTAAACTATCTGATAAACTTCCTGTAGAACTGTGCTAACCCATGGAAGCTTCTTACTTCTGTGGCTGACTTTGGTGTAGGCCAATTCAAGATTTCTTCCACCTTTCTTGTATCCATCTTCGAGTTACCCTCTGAGATAACAAAACCCATGTATACTAACTCTTGCTTCATGAACTCACTATTTTCTAAGTTGATTGTCAACTTCTCCTCATGCAGTCTTTGTATTACCATTTGTAGATGTCTGAGATGATCCTCCTTGGTTTTACTGAACACTAAAATGTCATCTAAGTACACCAGAACCCATTTTCCAATGAAGTCCTTCAAAACTTCATTCATTAACCTTATAAATATGCTTGGGGCATTGGATAACCCAAAAGGCATAACAAGCCACTCATAGAGTCCCTCGCTAGTCTTAAAAGTAGTCTTCCACTCATATCCACCTTTTATTCTTATCTGATGATACCTACTCTTAAGATCTATTTTGGAGAAATACTTAGCTCCCCCTAAACAATCCATTAAATCTTCTATCCTATGAATTGGGAATCTATACCGGATAGTAATTCTATTTATGGCCCTGGAATCTATACACAACCTCCAAATACCACCCTTCTTTAGGGCTAGGATTGTGGGAACAACACATGGACTTATGCTCTTTCTAATCAACCCTTGATCTAGTAGCTCTTGAATTTGGTTATCAATTTCTGCTTTATGTTGTGGGTTCATTTTATAAGCAGGTTTGTTTGAAAGTGAGGCTCCTGGGATGAAGTCAATCTAATGACTAATAGACCTCTCAGGTGGTAGGTTATCTGGTTGACCATCACTAATGATGTCTTGGTATTTAGTTAACAACTCCTTAATTTCTAAAGGTAACTCTTCCTTTGTGTTTCTCTTTTCATCCTTTGGCTTTAGACCCAAAGAAAGCCCACTCCATCTTCTTCCTCTAATGTCTTCAAGAATTCTTTCTCACCTGCCAATAGTCTATTAGGACCCCCTTTCTTCACTTCACCTTCTTCCAAGATTTATTGTATCTTGAAAGTCACTCCATCTTTCTTAAAGGAATAGGATTTCTTAGCTCCATCATGAACTGCAACTCTATCAAACTACCAAGGTCTACCCAACAATAGATGACAAGCATCCATGGGCAAGACATCACACCAAACTTGGTCCTTATACCTTCCTATGGAAAATTCCACCCAAGCTTTCTCATTAACTAATACACGTTTATCTTTGTTCAACCAAGTAACTCTGTAAGGGTTAGTATGAGGAATCTTTTTCAATTTTAATTTTTCAATAGCTTCCATAGAAACTATGTTATCAATAGAACCAGAATCTATGATAACTTTACAAACCTTACCTTGTACCTTTCATTTGACTCGAAATAGATATCTTCTTTGGCTTGGCTCTTCTTTGATGGGCTCTTTTAGGAGTGCTCTATGAATCATCAAATTCTCCCCTGTCTCAGAATGTAGGGTGACTTTTGTCGTCTTGTTGCTAGAAGACTCTTCTTGCATATAATTGATTCTTTTCTCCCTCCTTGTGATGTAGAACCCTTCTTAGGATACCTATAGGTAGGATGCCCAAACTGTTGACAATTATATCACTACATTGAAGAGAAATAAGATCCTATTCCCTGGTTATTGGTTCTTCCTCTTGAACTTTTATTTGAACCTCTTCCTTGGTTATAACCACCTCTTGTGTTACTACCTACTCTCCTTTATTTTCAGTGAGTTTGGACTCACTCTTATTTCTAGCCTCAAAGTTCCTCCCACCAAATCCTCCTCTTTGGCTTTTATTGTCTCTTCCTCTTCCTCTATTGTTTGAATCTTGTTTATTTTTTAACTTCTCTTCTACCTTAAGAGCTATCTGATAGCATTAATGTATTGTCTTGGGGTTTAAGAGACTAATTTCCTCTTGGAAATTCCACTTGAAACTGTTTAGATACCTAGCCACTTTTAGGCTCTCCTCTTCCATTACATGTGACCTTAAGCATAACTTGTGAAACTCTTCTGTATAGATATTGACCTTTAAGTCTTTCTATCTTAGATTCTATCTTTTCTTGTGCAATTGCACATCATAATCATTAGGGGGTAATTTTACCTCATTTTAGCTACCATACCTTTCCAACTGGTTATAGGATTATTTCCTTCTTTGTTCCTTTCATCTTGGACAAACTTCTACCAAGTGAGAGCAGTCCCTCTCAATCTTATCTTGGCTATTCTAACCTTTTGAGATTCGGTCACATTATCACAGTCAAAGTGATTTTCAAGACCTTCTATCCACTCCATGACTACTTCTGGTTCCATCTTTCCACTGAACAGAGGCACACCTTCCAAGGACTTACCACTCATTGTTTTCAAAGCTCTCAATAATGGATCTTCTTGAAGCATAGTTTCTAGCTCTGGTATTATGTCTTCCTCGGCCACTAACTTACCCTTTCCATCATTTTCTCTCATCAGTTAACTGACTGCTCTAGTCCTAAGCTGCACTTCTTCTAACTTAGTTGTCATTTTTTCCAACTGTTCCTTCAGGAGTCTATTCTCCTCTTTCTACTCTTCTACATCCTTTGTCAACTCAGCGTTGGACACCATTTTGAATGAATCTACAGACTCTTCTAAAGATAACACCCAAACAACACAAGCCCAATCTTTAGGCTCTGATACCAATCTGATGGGGATACAAGGTCCTTCTCTGCAGAGCCAACTTGACTCTTTCCTAACGTCTCTCTCCTAGACCTCCCAGGGTGCTCTCAACCCTTATCTCAAGGTAGGTCACTAAGAACTTCCACCTCATTCTCCAGATCCAGTCCCCATCAATAAGTTATCCTTCCCTTTCTCATTGAACCCACAAGGGTAGTTTCTCTTTCTCACTTTCTTCCCTAGCTGGACTATTACCGAGCTCGCCTAGGGTAAGAGCTCAAAAATCATGACTAACACTTCTCCTACCAACAAGAAAACTATGTACAGGGGCTCCTCTCGAATTCCATCTAGGTAGATGGTTCTCACCATGGATTCAAGAACCTCAAGGAGCCATTCAATATTTATAACCCAAAACGGGCCAGGAACTTACAACTTTCAAAAGGAAAACAAAAGATTAACCTACTTGCACACAGAGTAAACAACAATACTTGAAAATAACTAAACACGCAACCTGCAACTTTTCATTAACTGGAAATAAGAAAAACCATACAAAAATATCCAACTCTTTCAACTCCTCTATCAATTCTCTCCTCTAAAATGAAGGCTTGGGAGATCTTAAATAATCTTCCCATCATTAGAATAGCCTTAATTGCTCACTAAAGTTGAAAACATCTTTTCAGGAACCGTTACAACTGACCATACTGTCTAGACTAAAGACAAAAGCCACTTTTCCTGGGCCGTTGTAACTGAATGTGCCGAGAAAAAGAAGTAAATACCAAGCATCAGTACCAAGCACCGGTACTGAGCATCAGTACCGAGCACCAGTACCAAGTATTAGTACCGAGCACCATCAGTACTGAGCACATTAGTACTGAGCAACATCAGTACCGAGCATCAGTACATGTCGAGCATCTTATCTTAATGCATTTTCACTTTCTAAGGTTCCTAGTGTCTTGGTTGGATTTCCAGAGGCTTACAAACTACCTGTGTGGCACACAATTAACCTAAAAATATACATCTAAGAAACTAAGGTGTCTATTCATCAATTTAACCCATTTTTCACTCGGTCATTACAAGAGTTAATGAACAAACAACTTACAAACCAACTTAAACAAATCCAAAATGTTCCTAAGGGCCTTTAATCCTAAGTTCTCCTGCACCACTTGGAGATTGATGGATAATTTCCTTGAGCTCAACATCTCAAACACATATAGGGAAGGCAACATCCTAGCAAATCACCTAGCAAATATGGGTTGTGACAGAGGGAAAGTCTACACTTTCCTTCCTAATGAACCTCTAGATAATTTTCCTACTATAACAGATATCATTTCTAGGGATCTTGACACCAGTGTTATTAATCCTTGATGCATAATTATCATTCAGCGTGTTGAAAGGGTTGATTTTTCTTCATGAAGCCTTCATTCCTTCGTGTCCTCTATTTTGGACCACTTATTTGCTTTTTTCCACCTCAACTATAATATACTCTTGTGCAAGGGATACTTTGTGATTGCACTTCTAATCATCAATTGAACATTTTTGGGCATGTAAGCATGACACCTCATCATATAATTTTGGGTTGATTTGGCACTCAATATTGTTGACCTATTGTCATGGTGTTTCTTATGAATTCAAGGGGTCCTTTGCAGCCACCTTTTTTGTTTCTAGAGTCTTGCATTGGGTGAATTGACACCTTATTCACCCTCGAGCATGGGATATTTATGGCATAGGGACGTCATCGCTCCTTGCAATTTTTTCCCACACTTTCTTTGAGCTTCATTTAATCCTCATTCCTCATTTCCTATCCTCTCACACATGTGAATCAACAATTCTTGCTGAGGATGGGACATTATTATGCCAGATGTTTTATTACTAACATTCTTGAGAATCATTTCAAGATATGTCGAGCATTTCAAGTACTTTGTTGATGGCTTCGCGTGTGTAACTCTATCATTCCTAGAAGTGTGGTTCTTCCCCTAGGGAAGGAACTTCTATTTATATGTTACCTGCCTCTTTTATTTTGTAGTTCATTGTTTCCCAGTGTTGAGTGATGGTTATCTCTCTTGGTTCTGTCTCTTGGCCGTTTCCAGTAAATTTCCATGGCGCACAGACTTCTCCATGACCATGATTATGAGGATGAAGGTGAAATTAATACCTGGCCACAGCTTTGCTGAAATCGTAGCAAGGTGCACCATGAATATCTTCCGAGGAACTATCATTTCTTCATGCCAATGCTCGAGTGGGAGCTTCCGTTCATGGGGGATCTCTCTGAAAATATCTCATGCCAGGTATTCAGGGTTAACTACCCAGCTTTCAGAAGGTGTGTGAAGACTATCATTGGTGAGGAAATCCTTTCCCCACAATCTCGTCGGGTAATTTTCCCTTTGCAGATAGTGTCTATTTTCCTCTACAATGTGTTTGATTTGGTTCAGTCCTTGTACAAGATTCAAATTGTGACTGAAAAGTTGTTAATAACATATTTCTTCAAGATAATAGATTGCTATCTGCTACACAAAGCTACGATTTGTGGAAGGGCCAGGGACACATTGGGGGCCTCTTCCCACATTATTTCCTCTTGAAGGGTTGTGTTTACATTTCCCTTTATAATGTTGCTAAAGATTCTCTGGAAATGCAGGACATTGGTTTTTGGCAGGCGGTTATAGACAAACATTTCCTCACTATGGGGGATGAATTGGTTGAAAGAATTAAATCGAGGGTTGTGGCCATTATTCACATACTGGGTCAAAAGCATGTCTACTGCCACCCACTGAGATCCCAGGACCAATCTTTTCATGCTTGTGGGCACAATCCTCATGCCATTGCTACTACTCCGCGCTAGTTTGCCAATGATAATTTTAGTTCCTCACATTCACGTCTGGTTGTTTCTCACCATATTGCTCATCTTCTTCCCTCTGATGCACACCCAGATGATATGCATGTTGTACCGCAGGAATATCAAGGTGAAAATGTCCTCCAAGAGGATGATGAAATGGAAGAATGTGCTCCGTGCTGACTCCCTGCATTCAAATCAAGTAGTTTTTGGGTGCCCACTGGTCCATGTTTCTAAGGCTTTTCGGTTCCACATTAGTCCTTTTTTGGGTTCCACATTATTGGGTGAAATACATCTTTGCATTTTTCTTGTATATAGGGGTCGTTCGTATAATCACAGGTCTTTTGGTTAGATTTTGAAAATGTACATCTGACTATTCAGAGAGCCTTATTTTGGGATTAGTCTTCTCTGGGCTCGTTTGTTTGTTGGAAGATGGCTGGAATTTGAAAACGGGAAGATGTATTTTTGTACGGGAATTTGGCCGTACAAAAATACATCTTCCCGTTTTCAAATTCCAGGCATCTTCCAACAAACAAACGGGGCCTTAGGTTTCTTCTCGGGGGTGTAACTTGTGGATAATTTTGACTAGCCTTATCATACGATATTTGTACTGCTTTATTTCATATAATATAAATATATATGGCTTTTTCCTTTGTTTAAAAAAAAATTAAATGAATATTTATATGAGATAACTTAAATTAAGATTGTAGACAGATGTTTATTTACATTGTCTATTTATGTTTATTTGATGTCCAAGGAGGAGATGACATAAGCATATATTTATGCACTTACTCATTTACATTTTTTTATTGTATACATGCTTGTCATTTAACTTTGATAAATAAATTATATATTTTCGCTGAAGGCGTTCCCTATATGAAAAGGAGGAGCTCAAATTGAAAATCAACAGTCCAAAATTTGTTTAAAGGAATGACTACCATTGGAATGATCACCACCATTCATATTTTCAAGACCAACATAGATGTATCTTACGCCGACAGGACATCGAAAGGATAGAGGATGGTGGACAATGATAAGACCGATATTGTCAGAGGAGGCAACTTGATAGAAATTTGGCGTGTTTGGAGGAGGTAACCAGATCAATAACAATCACATCAGAGGGAATGCAAGAAGAAATTAATAAGGTCATACTTGGAGGTGACCTCAAGAAGCTGTTGAAATTTGACTGGGTTGTTGTGATTGCGTGAAACTCGTCTCCGAATAGCGATGGTGCTTGGTATCTATGTCTTCAATGTCTAGAGAAAATGAATTATAACTGCCTTGCACAGGAGAGGGAAACCGTACTTGTTGAGGGGAACGTTGAGTACGAGAGGCAATGTGGATTCTAGAATGAGGAGCACAACCAAGGCATGGATAATTATAACTAATTGTATAGATACTTTCTTCTGTTATGTCAAAGCTCTTTTTCAAAGTATAAAAGTGTTTTCCAGTCAAAGACGTTGTCATTCTTCTACATACATGTCTTGAAGTTCGATGGCGAGATGATTTTCAAACTACGTTGAGCTCCAACAGAAGACTGCATATCTCTGTCAGACACTTTATATGTCTGTCAAGCTCTTGATTTTTTTCGATCTCTGGCGGCCTTCTCACAACTTCCACAAGTCACACTTGTTATTTCAGCTTGGCCCAAATTGGCATCTTCATTAACATTAGACGGTGGGCTCTATTATGAAAACAAAGTTTAGATCAAAGAAGTTGCGCAAGAATGATGTTCTCCTTGCGATTCCCGAGATTGGGACCTCTCGCAGTAATTGAATATATTTCAAGTTTAACAAGTTTGCTGTAAATTCTTGTTTTACATGTCACAGGAGAATTCCACTCCATCACCTTCTCATTGTAGTTTATATTCTTGTTGAGCACGATCCGTAAGCGGTGGTTCAATGGGAGCACGTGACCATGGCAGAGGCAATAGAGCAGGTTACTTAGGTCATCGTCGGTCCTGAATTTGTAGACAAGAATGTCGTTGTTTCTATGCTTGTAGTAGCTGAGAAGCGTCGTCAGATTGAGATGACAAAGGCGTGAGAGAAGTTGGACTTCGTGATAGAAATTTGCACTCTTCTGAAGCTTCAGAATCTGTTTATTGGCAATTTTCTATTCAGTTATTTTGAGGTTGGTGATTGAAAGCCACGCCTATTTTTATTATCTATCTAAAATACTCCAGAAATCAAGTGAGGGAGATTGAGAGCTAATGGATATTTTTTAACAATCTTAATTAATATTTATTATTTCTCATTAAAATTGAAACTAATAAAAAGCTATGTAATAGCATATTTATGTAAACTAATGTAGTATTTTCCCTATTTAAAATAAATAATTTTAAAAAAATACAAATCTTAATAATAAATAAGATGTTATTAATTTAAAAAAATTATATTGATAAAATTAATATTCTAAATGTTAGTTAAACTTTAAAAAATATAATTTATATTATTAAAAATATTAATAAATAAAATTATAAGAGGTATTTTCCAAAGCAAGTCAAATTGTGATATTGTTATGAGGATTCAATTGTGTAGTTTTTTGAGTCAAACTCGTTGACACATGTTTTATGAGTAGTGGTTCACAAGAACCCATCTCTCATGAGAATGAATGGAACACTTAGCACGCATTGCATCTACGTGATACTCATAGAGGTGAAACACCGAGACTCTCATGGAGGTCACCAATCCCAATACTACTCCAGCGCGAACATGCTTAACTACAGAGTGGGCCTAACCATGGAGAGAACTCTGTACTTAAGCGCGCTCTAGCTGGAGTAGTACTGAGATGGGTGACCTCTCAAAAAGTCCCAGGACTTCACCTCTGTGAGCATCACCTAGATGCAATGAGTGCTAAGTGTTCCATTCATTCTCATGAGAGATAGGTTAAGTGGAACACAAAAGAAGGGGAATCTTATTTGGTTTTGGAATTCCTTCTATTCTTTGTGAAACTTCTATGTAAGAATCGCCAACTAACCCACTATGTAACTTCCAGTTTGCAACTTCCCTAACACACCAAATTTGAATGCTTTCTCACATCTGATAACATACACGAAAAATAGATTGATTTATAACTCAACAACCTTTTTGATTTCTCAAAATCAACATTTTTCCTCATATACTCAAAGTGAAGACATAGTTTTCCCAAAAAAATATACACTTCAACAGGCAAATTAAGAGCTTTCTTAATATTTGCATCTTTGATTATTGGAAATCTCTGATAGTGCTTCTTAAACTCTATTTATGGACACAAAAATGCTAGAGATACCAACAATATATGTTGATGATCTTAGAAATGTAAGGAGATTGGGGAGAAGAGTGCACACTTACGCCCTTGTGAGCACGAATATTGATTTTTTGCAGTGTGCATCCACACATGATGATGAAGTAGGAAGGTGTGATCTAGTGTGGAATGACAAGTTACAACTGACTCTGAGAAAGGGATCGCCCATCTCTCTCAACATACAAATCTTTTGCAAGATGAGTTACAACCGAGTCTCAGAAAGGGATCACCCATCTCACTCAATTTCTCCAAAGAGAGATTTATTTGATCATTGAAATGATTATGTTTTGAACTTGTCACCTGATTTGGGGAGTATTTATATGGAAGGAAAAAATGTCAGCTCAAGAAACGGAGAAAGTATTCACGGCTGATTAGACACTCCCCGGTGCCACAAATCTTTTCTGGAAGGCAATTCTTCAATGCTAGGCCTAAAATTTAATGACCGTATGGTTGTATTCATAAATCTGAAATATAAGACAATGTCTATCATTATTATATGATATTATATTTATATAATGTAAATTATTAAATATATATTTTAAATAATAGCATGGTCATATATTTAACAAGGGTTATGGCAAGACTTACAAATTATTTTTCTTTAATTCTATCATAAGTACTTCTCACCAATTTCTTACTTATTGAGGCTACTTAGATCACAAATTATCCACAAATAATCAAGACAAAGAAAAGTCAATACATCTAGCTTATCGATTAAAATATAATCAATTATAGTAAAAGGAAGAGTTATATCCATTATAAGTAGCATTAGTTGTAAAGGGAAATATTTTGGCACATAAAAACTATTAGTCTATATCTACCAAGATGTCTATGAAGAGAGAGAGAGAGAGAGAGAGAGAGAGAGAGAGATGAGGAGGAGCGATGTAGAAAAGTAGA
>MU227477.1:726899-737322 GCA_018584345.1 Thuja plicata | reverse complement strand
GGGGGGTTGATTGGGATGTTTGTTGCACAAATGTCATTTTCGACTATTTAACATCAAAAAAATTGAGCTCACGTACTTCATTAATGTTGCAAAAAATAGACTTAAATTTTTGTTAATTGACCGTGCACACCTCTTCAGCGTACCCATTGCACACATAGGTGCGATTTCTAGTAAATAACATTTTCATATTATTTTACTCTTGCAGGATTAACCAACTAATAAGGGGAAGTAATTAAGAGTTTAAAGAACTTAGAATGATTATGCTTATTGACATAGATATTTTTAAACTTGTAATTTCATAGTGCACATTTTATTTTAAATGAAAATTTATAAGGGATGACTTATTAATTAATGGTACTAACATTTATTTACATGGTCTATTTAACATAATTTGATGTCCGAGGAGGAAATGACACAAGTGCATGAACCTACCCTCTTGGCCATTTCATTTGGTCTTGATAGTTGTACGATATATATTTCTGCACTTAATTGTTTACATTTTTTATCGTATACATGCTTTCCATCTAAATTATTATTAGTTTAAATATATATTAACTAACATTTTTATCTTAGTTTACTCTTGCAGGAAATACCCAGTATGAGGGAGGTGTAGTGCCAGGGATTCACATCCTTTCTCACTGCATCAACACTGGCAGAAGAAGAGATTGTCATAGAAGTAAGCTTTTATTTTAATGTGTTTGGTAAATTTATGTTCCTATCAGTGACAACTTTATAGGATAAATTGTATCAATTTTATGCTTGTGAACATATATGGGTCAACAGTGCAAATGTTAGAGACATCCCTTCGTTGTCACAGAGATATTTTAGGACTCTTGATTGTATTAGGAGATGTAGGATTGAGGTAATAAAGAATTCAATTTTAAAGTTTAATTATAGTTTAATGTATTTTAATTTTGATGTTAATTTTTTTGTTGTAAATTATTTAATTTTACTAATCTGAATTGTGGTTTGAATTTTTTCGCACAAGATCCTTCAAAGCCAAATACTACTTCAAAGAAGCTCCATTTTGATGATTCATGACTAGTTTAGGATGTCATAGAGACATAATTGTCACATGTATATTTTGTAGAGATTTTGAGATGACATATGCCACATTTTGTACCACTTTGTTCGAATTGGTGTTTATGTCATATTTTTATATGGACATACATACTTATTAGACAATTTGATATATAGAAGTTGATTTTTTATATATAATTTGTTTCTCATGTACACTAGATGTATTAATCATGTTTAGGGAATCATTATGTATTTTTTCTTATACAAGTATCATTGTTATTATGTTTCAATAATATTTGTTGTGTTTGTATATTATTTGATGTTTTTCAATAGTATTTGATGTGTTTGGATAATATTTTTTCTTATTTTTCAATAATATTTTATGTGTTTTAATAATATTCAATTTGTTTGGATAATATTCTATGTAATTTCCCCTACTAGGAGGCTGTCAATTTGCAATAATTAGCATACAACCTATACATTTAAATTGGATTGAATTAAGAAACATTGAATGATTCATAATACATTTGGTAGTTAGCATACTTAAGCTCCAAATCCTTACTTCTCTCCTAAACTCAACCCTAAGGAGGATGGATATTTACTTGCATCGTAGGGTGCATATTTTGTCTTTGGATTAACCTACCTTGTGGGGATTTACTCCACCTCTCCCTACACAACACCAACCTACGCTCTTAAGGGGTTATAAAGAGTGATTAAGGATACTAATATCTTATGTTTCATAAAGGCGTTAGTGGAAGACTAAGGACTAGGACATTAATTATAGTAGTATCTCATGTATTAAAAATGTATATGCATCTAAGTTAAATTAAGCATGACTACACTTTGAGGGTGTGCAACCTTTTCACCATAAATGCACTTTGGAAAGAGACACAACTTTTCAACATTAGCACCCTTGAAGGATTGCAACTCTTTTTTATTTCTTCCCTTTGAAAGGGACACAACCTTTTACAATCAAATCCTTCAACCGAGCAACATTTTCATGAAGATTCATATATTCCTCTGCACTTGTACATGCACTTGAAATTTTTGCCCCATCCTCATTATCTTCACTGTGGCTGCAAACCATCAGTAAAAATACCTCTGCTTGGGCAAGTTTACCCTAGGCATGGTCTCATTTTGCCTCCCAACTTGTGTGAATACTTAGCCCCATACCCTACCAACAATGTCCCTTAAGTACCCTAACTGTATAAAATTGTCAAACTTTGATGTGTTATTTCTTTCAATCCATGGAATTTGTGAAGGATCTTCCTAAACCTATAGGGTCATGTGAGGCCCCTCTATAGTGACCCATATCATTTTTTGAAGACTTTCAGAAGCAATTTTTGTAGGGCCACAATTTTTTTGTTGATGAAAAACTTGTCAAATGCATTTAGTGTAAAGCTGCAAGGTAGCCTAAATATCATTTTTTCATTGTGGGCATGAACCATAAATATGAATGCATTTGATTGGGTGGATTTACCCTAGACATGGTCCTGTTTTTCTTCCTAACTCGCTTGAATGCTTAGTGTCATACCCTACCAGTGATGTCCCTTAAGCACCCTAAGTGCATAAAATTATCAAACTTTGATAGGTTGTTTCTCACAATCTATAGCAGTTAGAGAGGATTCATCTAAACCTATAAGGTCATGTGAGACCCCTCTATAGTAACTTGTCTCATATTTTGAATACTCAAAGCAATTTTTGTATGGCAACAATTTTTCTGTTGATGCAAAAATCATCATATGCATTCAATAAAAATTTACAAAGTAGCCTAAATCTGTATGGATGTCGTGGGCACAAACGATCACTGAAAACATATTTTTTGGGAAATTTACCCGAAGCATGGTCCCATTTTTCCTCCAAACTCACCCAAACACTCAGTGTCATACCCTACCAATGATGTCCCTTAAGTGCCTTAAGTGCATAAAATTGTCAAAATTTCATGGTTTTTATTCTCACAATCCATAGCACTTGCAAAGGATTTTTCTAAACCTAGAGGGTCACATGAGCCCCTCTATAGTAACTTGTCTTAGGTTGTGAAGACTCAAATCAATTTTTGTAGAACAACAATTTTTCTACTGATGCAAAATCTATCAAATGCATTCAATAAAAAGTTGCAAGGTTGCCTAAATCTCATTTTGTTCACCATGGGTACAAACTATCAACGTAAATGGATCTAATTGAGTAGGTTTACTCTAGGAATTTTCTTTTTTTCCCTCCCAACTACCCAAACACTCAGTACCATACCATGTTGGTGACGTCCCTTAAGTGCCCTAAGTGCATAAAATAGCCAAAAATTGACAATTTGTTTCTTACAAATAGTGATACCTACAAATGATCTGTCTAAACCTATAGGGTCATGTGAGACCCCTCTATAGTAGTTTTCCTCAAATTTTGAAGACTCAAAGTGGTTTTTGTAGAGCAAGAATTTAAATATTAATGCAAAAATTGTTAGATACATTCAATGAAAAGTTGCAAGGTAGCCTAAATCTCATTTTGTTCATCGTGGGCACAAATCATCAGCACGAACATATCTAGTTGGACAGGTTTACCCTAGGCATGGTCCCTTTTTTCCTCCCAACTTGCTTGAACACTCAGCGCCATACTGTACCAGCAATGTCCCTTAAATGCCCTAAGTGCATAAAATTATCAAAATTTGATGGGTTATTTATTTTAATATGTGGAACTTGCGAATGATGTTTCTAAACCTATAAGGTCACATATTGAGGCCCCTCTGTAGGAACCTATCTCAGATTTTGAAGACTAAAATTGGTTTTTGTAGGGCAATAATTTTTCTATTGATGCAAAAATTGTCAGATGCATTCAACAAAAAGTTACAAGGTAGCCTAAATCTCATTTTGTGTAGCCATGAATATTTTACGTAAACACATCCAATCGGGAGGGTTTACTCTAGGCGTGGTCTCATTTTTCCTCCCAACTTGTTTAGACGCTCAGTGCCATACCCTACCGCCGTTGTCCCTTAAGTGCCCTAAGTGCATAAAATTGTCAAAAATTGATGAGCTATTTCTCGCAATTCGTGGAACTTGAAAATGATATGTATAAATCTATAGGGTGACATGAGTCCCATCTACAATAACGTGTCTCAAATTTTGAAGACTCAAAGTAGTTTTCATAAGGCAGTAATTTATTTTTGATGTAAAAATCATCATATGCATTCAATGAAAAGTTGCAAGGTAGCCTAAAACTCATTATGTTTGTTGTGGGTATGAACCTTCACCACAAACATGCTTAGTTGCAAAGGTTTACCATAAGCATGGCCCCCTTTTTCCTCCCAAATTTCCTGAATCCTCAACACCATACCCTACTGACGATGTTTGTTGAGTGCCCTAAGTGCATAAAATTTTTAAACTTTGACATATTTTTTATTGCAATCTGGGGAACTTTTGAATGATCTATTTGAGCCTACAGTTTCACATGGGGCCCCTCTACAATAACATGTCTCATATTTTTAAGACTAAAAGAAAAAAATTGTAGGGAAGCAAGCAATTTTTTTTGTTGACGCAAAAATTGTCAAATGCATTCAATGATAAGTTGCAAGGTAGCCTAAATCTTGTTTTTTTGTTGTGGGTATGAATTGTTAGCATGAATGCATCTGGTTGGGCAGGTTTACCCTAGGCATGGTCCCCTTTTTCCTCTTGACTCACCTGAACACTCAACGTCAACCCTACGTGCGATGTCCCTTATGTGCCTTAAATGCATAGAACTACCCTAAAAAACCTAAGTGATTTATAGAGCCTAGTACAATCATAATGAACCTAGGACAACCCTAATGAACCTAGGACAACCTATCAAAAATGGTCATAGGGATTCATTGTAGCAACATCCATAATGAAATAGGGCATCCGTAATGAACACATTATAAGAGCTTACTCAACACATTAGGATACATGTGGTAGGATTCTTAAGGATTCTATTTTCCTCTTAATAGGAGTATATTATAATGTTGTAAAAACCCAAATTAATGCAAAATAAATACCAGCTATGGAGATTAAGGTTACGTGTGCAATTTAAAAGTAAATTTAGATGTAGGAAATCCTATTAGAGATCATTATTTTGTCATTTCACCATGAAAATATAAATGTACTAGAAACATTTTAAAATTTTGGGAAAGCACTGGGCCATTCTAAAAACATCTTGGAACTTAGAGGTCATTGTTTATACATTACCAAGTACTTCCTATACACTGAAAAATTTGTTATGCAATGATAAAAAATTTGTTACCTAATGATAAAAAAATATACATATACAAAAGTAGGCTTCTAAATAGGAATAAATTAACCGATAACATTATGCTTCATGTGTCCTCATGTACAAATACATCATATATCATCAATACAATTGCATCATGTACAAATACATCAATGGTATCAAATAATCCTAGATACACAACTAATACACTTGGTTTTGATATTTGCGCTTTGTAATGTATAGTGCCAACCATTGGTACTCTCAAAGAAACCTACATTGCAATAGTCTACAAAATATCAATATTAAATAAATAATACTAACTAAATGTAAGTGAACAATGAAAGTAAGACAAACTTCAATGTATGGTAGTTGAATCTCATATGTCTATCATATTTGTAATCCGTGCATTTCCAAGCCACAAGAAAACTAAGTTTATTGAAGAAAAAGATTAAATAACCAAAGCATAATGAACATAATGAACCTTACAGTCATTTGGTATGAGCTAATCAAGTGTGCCTAAATTTTGTATGTCCATCATATTTGTAATCAACTGCATTTCAAGCCATGAGAGGACTAAGTTTAATGACCAAAAAAATTAAAGATCCAAAGCATAATGAATGTAATGAGCCTAAGAAAAATGAACGTAATAAACCTTAGAAAAAATTATTTGGTATGAGCTACTCAAGTGTGCCTAAATTTTGTATGTCCATCATATTTGTAATCAACTGTATTTCCAAGCCACAAGAGGTCTAAGTGTAATGACCAAAAAAATTAAAGATCCTTGATCATAATGAATGTAATGAGCCGAATAATAATGAACGTAATAAAACTTACAATTATTTTGTATGAGAATTGCATCTTCAATTTTGTTAGCATAGATCTCATCTTTTGCATCTTTACCAATTGTAAAAAAAGTTGGCATTGCTCGGTCAATGTATTATTGCTAAAAAAATCATTAAAAAGTTTCATAGCCCACAACCAAACGGTTCTTGTTGATCTCTTGCCTTCAAAATTTATTATAATATTATCATCAATTTTAAGAAACAATTTTGGGGTCCTTGACGGTCTTGAATTTGGAATTTTTGTTTATTCCACATAAGGGGCTTCATTTCTGATGGAATTTGGCATTGTATTTAACATTCATTTGGTTCATCAACCTCAGTTTCTATGTCAATCCCAACATTTTCATTTTCTATGTCAATCCCAACATTTTCATTTCGTTTATTTTCTATACCAATTCCAACATTTGGTTCATCAACCTCATTTTATATGCCAAATCCAACATTAATAATATCAATTTAAACATTTCATTCCCAACTTGAATATCGTGTTCAACATTTTCAATATGAATCACTACATTTTCCTTCTCATTTTCAAAATCATGCTCAATATTTTCATATTCATCTCTTCTTCACTTGAAATAATATTTACATGTGGACCAGAGGACTCACCCTCACTAATATTTGACATGCCTTGTCTACTTTTCCTATATTACTCTCATCTCTTTGTCTATATGCTTCAATTTGGTTTTTTGTTAGCTTTCCCTTGCATTTTTCTTTCGATGATTGTTGCTCCTCATTATACCTCCAAAAAGATGATCAAAAAAGATTGACAATGATAAATTAATGCAAAAGATACTCAAAAAAAATTAATTTTGTTTCTTGCAATCTAATACCCTGTGTTTGTTTCCTACAAAAAGAATGTAGGGACCATTGGAATGCACAAAATGGTCCATTACCCTATTTTTGTGTCCTAGGTATCAGGTATCGAATATCTAATATCTAATATTTTCAACACGGTCCAAAAATTTCTTAAGGGCGCCAAGGATTCATCGTTGGCACCCTTATGAAAAAGTATCGAATATCATATTAATACCTGATGTCTAATACTTAAAACATTCATATACACATCTAGAATGCATTATATATATATATATATATAGTTCATTGCATATATAATGAATTATATATAAAATGAATGTATGTATTTATAATAATTTAATACACATTTGTATCGTCCTAAGAAGTTAGCACCCATAATTGGATTTCTTTAGGACCTATTAGACCTCATTTTATTGATTTCAAGGTCTGAATGCCCATTATCCTTGATCACAACAACCTTCATTTTCTCCACCCACTTCTTTTCACCTTCCTCAACATCCCCATGAAATTTGAGCCCATTTTTCATGGGACAAGTCAACTATCTGACTTGTTCCTGGGGACAGTCAAATGGTCGACTTGTCCTTGGGATTTTTGGCCCTTTTTTTTCTTGTAGCCCAATGTCGAGGTCTTCTTCCAAGGTTTTCAATTGTGGTCAGCGTGGATCAAATTTGAATCCCTGATTCAAGGATTTACTATAAAAGGACCTCCTATCTCCTCATTTTGCATAAGTGAATCAAGTGTAAGCATAATACAAAAAAGTGCAAGCTATCATACGCAAGCATACAAGCATTCAAGAAATCAAGTAGAAAAAATGAGGATTTGGATTCAAGATTTGAAGGCAAGAATCCAATTCAAGATATCCAAGTCTCCATTTCTTCAAGATACATCAAAGAAAAGGAAATATTCTCTGATTAATGAAATTTTCTCTCTCATGATGGACATGTAGAGGAACTCTCAATCAAGCAACAAGATCCATTCATCTGTCCCTCACTTTCTTCTTTGCATGTGGTTACCAAGCATATCTACATTCAAGATCTAGGAGTGGCAATCATAAATCCATGTATTTGTGAAGGAATCCTTGATTCTACATCTCTTTCTAAGGTCAACTCTTTTTATTTTAAGCACATTCAAGCATCTTCATGGACTTGAGCAATAACTACATATGTTCATGGGGGTTTCATACAAGGTAAATCACCAATTTGTCTTTTACATTACTTTCCTTTATGCAATTTCAATTTAATGTCAAGGTTGATTCCTAAATAGGGGTTTGACCAAGGAAAACCACTTTCCACAACCTTTTTTCTTCTTTTTTATGTGTGTGAGAGAAGGTTGTAGAGCTACAATTCCAAATCTAGGCAGTATGGGTACAATTGTAGGATTCTAGAAAGTTTCATCATATTTTACCAGGAACAAGTCAACTTGTTCCCAAAAAGTTGAATTTTTCCCAAAAATTTGACTTGTCCCTATTATTTTTTAGTGAATATTAAGGACAAACATATTCAGATCCCTATTTTCCAAATCTATAGTTACAACAGGATCTAATATTTAGACGATAGTCAAATTTAGATTCAATGTCCTACCTTCTCCATCTTATTTCTAGGTGCACTTATTCTTCCTTATTTTTCTTTGCACGCACTTTATTAGATCATATATGTACTTTATCATATCAAATCTACCCCCTTAGGAATCCAAAACCCCCTTTATTCATAGATCTTGCATTAATGCCCTTTCTCCTTTTGGTTGTGCTAATCAAATTTTCTTAAGGGTGGTTTCTATTCTAATGTATGGTAGGATCTTAGTGAGTAATTTACATCTTATCATTTCTCACCATTTTCCCATTATACAATGTTATATAATGAGAGAGAGAGAGAGAGGAATACACAAAATTTCACATAAGATTTCCATACTAAATAAAATATATAACATCATACACGTAATAGTAATATAATAATTTAGTTTATTATATATTATAATATATTATATTAATCATATAATATAATTTGTTATATGGGTATGTGCACCAAGTTGTGGACCAAAAAGGAGGGTATAAGTGGACACATTTTTTCTGAAATCGGGTAAACCTAAAGTTGGAACAGGAGTTTGAGGGTCGTGCACTCAAAATAAGAAGATGTGTAAAAAATAAAAATTTTTTAACTCTTAATCTAGTTTCTAAAGCACTTTTAAAAAAAAAAACCGATAAGATTAAGAGGGTCAAACCTTGCACGCACGAAAACATGTTCCTTTTGGAAAAACATAACATAGTTGTTTCCGTGCACGGTACAAAAGGTATAGTTATATTCAGTATTTTTTAAATCCCATTGATAGGATGATAGGTAAGAGTTAGATCTAGAAGTTGTGTATTTTTTTATAATTTTTTGATGAGTATTTTGTTTTTTGTGATTTTTTGAAGTGATCGCATCCTGAAAATTTGGTACCTATTCGTGCGCTGGGCATAACATGCATCAAAATAATCGCAAATGAAAACTTTTTTTTTTTAAAGTGTATAGAATCAAGTGTAGAAAAATAATGTGTAATTTATTTGTAATTTTATTAAGTATATCAAAAGGTATTAAAAAAATGCTAGACATATGTCTGTGAGGACAATCAAGACACTGGTAAAGAAAATTAAAGTTTACTATGCTAATGTTGTCCAAAAATAGAAAATTTTATATGGTTAGAAAGCTAAGAAAATGTATGAGATTATGGTGAAAATTATAGAGCTACCCAGTTGACAAATTGCAAACCTGATGAAGATAAAGTCCAGAATTCATCTTACAAGATGAAAAAATATCTAAAAGAACAAAAATGGAGGGAAAATGAGCCTCCAAGCCTTTGGGTCATTTTCCAAAGCTCTTCCCAAGCCATAACCCGATCAGATTTCTAAATTTCAAATAACTCAATCAGGTTTTGAAAAGTAAAAAGTACATTTTCAACTCCTCCATAACCCGATCGGGTTCTGGAGAATAAAACACACAATTTTCACTTCTTCGAAACCCGGTCGGGTTATGAAGAAGTAAAAATCTCTCTCTCTCTCTCTCTCTCTCTCTCTCTCTCTCTCTCTCTCTCTCTCTCTCTTTCTCTCTCTCAATCCTCCTTTGTTCTTAGTTTTTCAAAACCCGATCAGGTTCTAAGTAATTAGGAGCATTGAGTCATTATGTTCTCATAACCTGATCGGGTTCTAAGTAATTAGGAGCATTGAGCCTTTATGTTCTCATAACCCAATTGGGTTCTATGTAATTAGGAACTTTGCTTGCTTCAACGGTCTTAAAACAGTCATTGCAAGTTGTTTTGAGGTCCCACAACTATTTTTATGTTGTTTTACGCCAGGAACAGACAGTTTTGCACTTTTTTGCATGTTTTTTAATTGTGTTTTTAATGTTATTTTATCATTGTAAGTTCTCATTTTAAGAAAATGGTTGATTTGTTCTTATTTTTTGGATTTGATGTTCACATGTTATTCTATGTTCATGATATTATTCATAGGGTCCATTCAATATGAACAATGGGAAAGAACAAAAGAGGAACAATTGAAC
>MU227477.1:692427-720431 GCA_018584345.1 Thuja plicata | reverse complement strand
GCAATGTCTGGGGCATTCATCAGTTCAGTGAAACCCAATTGATTCTACATGTATACAATAAACAAGTCAAGTGCATTCATCAATATAGACTACATTGAAATGTTCATAATACATTTCAACAAATATATTTAAATTGGACTTAATTACCTTTTTTTGTTTCAATGTCCCCAATGATTTCTTCCTCTTTCCCACTGACCTCGAGCTTGGTGGGGTAGGCTAACAAAAATAAAATTAACATAAGATAAATAATATGATACCGCATGGGTTCAATTAAAACTATAAACAAGAGGTGTGCAAAACATGATACCACATAGCTCTCTAAGCCAAATTCAATGGCAGAAAGGGTGACATCCTCAACCTCAGAAATCTGAGCCCCTGACAAGCCCTATGAAACACTAAATAAAATATAAGCAATAGTTTACAATGAAGATTGTGATTCACTTGAATTCCACAAATGATTAGGCTCCACAACTCTATTATCACAAGTTTATAATCAAATTTTATGAACCATTATTACAATATAAAACTTTGAACTCTTCTTTCACACACAAGACTATTCTTTAACAAATTTGTAGGCACATTTAGAGAAGGATGGTCCAGACTGTATTCATGGGGGTCAAAGGTTAGGACCACTTTTTCAGCAGGTAATGGAACTATTGTAGCCTGGAAGTGAGTATGTTTTAGTGTGTTTACCCTTAGCATGGAGGGATTTAGAGTGCTTTTAGGTTGAGAGTATGGTGCAGGAGCACTTCCTAGCACATGGAGTCTCATGAAGATTGTAGACCCTTGATGTTCTTAATGCACTCTTGGCCCAAAGGTACCCAAGACATCTTGTAGTTCAAGGGTTTAGAATTATTCTATCATTGAGATCCAATTGTGAGACCTAGTTCCAAGTTTGGGCACTTATAAGCCACTTGGTACACTATGGTCATGGGATATGTACTATTGTCATGAGCTTCAAATCTGCATAAAAATGACTTGGCTAGATTTCCCTATGTCTTAGCCTTTGAATGAAATCAGTTTGGTGAAGAGATATTACCTATAACTCCAATTATCGTGATTTTAGTCTCTACAACTCTGGTTTTTGTTCATTTCTAAGAGTTTCCCATTATTTTTCAAGTTTGAAGCATTTCCACCATGGGAATTGGATAATATCTGGTAGAAAGCTTCTTTGTAATATGCTTTCAAAGATTATGCAAGTTGTTTTTGTGTTGATGTCGGGATATGGCCATATGATCTATCCCTAGGTGTATATCTCAATGTATGCACCAAATTTGAATATACACAGTAGTGTATAACTTCGAGAGAACCAAGCACCAAGGGCCCTAATTGTGGATTTGATGTTTGTTTGTAAATACCTAAGTGTTCCAATTGGTTTCAAAAGTAAAAACTTCCATTTTCTAGCACTTCCTTCTTTAGTGGAGGCCTAATTAGCCCTCTGGTCCAGTATGAGATTCTTTGACTTAGCCTCTATTTTGACCCCTCAAACCTTGGTGCTCCTATTTTAGATGTATCTTAGTAAAGGGTATTTGAATCTATTACTTAATCCCTATGTCTTTTGGGGCTTTCCAAAGTTATCTTGACTGTAATTCCTGGACAGGGCTACTAGCATTTGACTGGACAGTTTAGCAAATGCCTTCAAAGGTCTCAATCAGTTTGATTGTGTGCATGGACCAAGTCCATTTTGATTCCTCCATGATGTCTAAGCTCCCCATTGATCATTGTGTGGGCTTGTAAGTCTTGTAACCATTTTTGCGCTAAGAATAGTGGCTTGGATCTTAGTAAGCCTCTTCATGATGAACCCATCTCTGTTGTCTATAACTGATAATTCTCATAGGGGGTATTGAGGTTGTGTTTTGCATCAATTTTTAAAGGTGCGAGAGTCAGGGTTTTCCACTCTTTATAGAGAGTTAAGGGATTCAGTGATTGGATCATCATACCCTTGACACTTGCATCAGAGTAGGTGGTATGGGCAGTGATGAAAATATTTGGGGTGCTTATGAACCTAGGGTTTCGATGGGTTCTTTTCTATGGTGAAGATATAGACTAGTATATGGGGACTGTCCTAGTATGACAGTGATATTCCAGAGAGTAAAGTTTACTGAACTAGCAAGTGAATGTGCTTTGAGCGATAGGATAAGGACCTTGTGATAAGTGGAGGGGTTCTTGGGGTGTCTTAGAAGTCATATGTTGGGAGTCTTTAGAAGGCCATGGATGTTTATTGAAGGATTAAGGATAATCACAATCACTGAACAATCAGAGATTGTATTCATGATTTTGAACAAGAAATAAGAGTAAAAGAGAGATGGTTGGATGTTCCAAATGATGTTCAAGGTTGATTAAGAAGCCAATAAGTGATTGGTTGGGGTATGAGTCTATGTATGAGCTCAGCATTGGTTAAATTGAGTCCAAGGATGGAGGGTGAGATTTCAAATCAATTTGAGTCGTGATGGTTAGACAAGGAAGTGGATTCCTTGAGTTGAGTTACATTAGAAAAATTCTTTGACCATAAATCAATAGAAAACAGACATACGCTAAGTTACCACCATAAAATTTATTAAGATATGATATTTTCAAAACAACGTACTATTCTATTTTAGGAATATTTATAAAACATTACTTCAGGTGTTTGAGCTACCCGTCTACGTTTACTATAACGAGCACTCCTTGGTGTGATTGTACCACCAGCTGCACCCTGCAATGCATATTATTCATGTATCAATTTAGATTATTCTATACATAAAATTTTATTTACTTTTAACAGATTTAGGTAATTAGTTAAAATAACATGTCAAAACACAAATTTAAACAAACTTGTGTCGGCTCTGTTCCATACACCATTGACAACAGATCATCTGTGAGGGCCACATCCTCAGTAGTGGATTTCTGACATCTTCTCTCGCAGTGTACACATGAATGGGATTTTAAACCATCTGCACTTGCCTGGCTATCTACCCCATCACATATACCATTACAACTGATGCAGATATGNCGGCTCTGTTCCATACACCATTGACAACAGATCATCTGTGAGGGCCACATCCTCAGTAGTGGATTTCTGACATCTTCTCTCGCAGTGTACACATGAATGGGATTTCAAACCATCTGCACTTGCCTGGCTATCTACCCCATCACATATACCATTACAACTGATGCAGATATGCTCAATGGGCTGGGCTAACCCTGCAAATGTATCTGATGATAATGAAGCTTGCACAGGATGAGATGATCCTAATGGTGCATCTGATGACGATGGAGTTGGTGCGGGATGATATGATCCTAATGGCACATCTGATGAAGATGGAGGTGGCACAAACACTGATCCATCCTCTCCAACTAACTGAGTGCCATGTTGGATAATGACATCAATCAATGATGCAGTTGCATGAAGAGTTTGTATATCCATAGACTCCTTCACCACTACTAGGACCATAACATAAATGAGGGGTTTTCTCGCAGTACGCCTCCTCTCTTTTGGTCGTAATCCTATGTGCCCTGGGTCTATCCTACGCAGAGCCTCTCCCTCTACCCTGGAACTCACGAAAGTCAAAGTAATTCAGCTTCTCGCTAAGGATAAACTCACAATATAGCTTCCTCAAAAAATATAAAGGCACCTCATTATTATTACAAGGTGGTTGGTCAAATACCATGTACCACCTATCCCAAAAAGCTGATTTCATCCCCCTATGAACACACCAATGTATAGGAAACCGTTTTGTATTAACTTCTAGGGAATTGCTAGTATTAGGATCGGTAAAAAGGGCACATATGTCACATTTTTCTATGCATTTTATTTTCACATCCTAATATGATAAACCATCAGTATAATAATTACGACACCTACTCCTCCATGAACCCCATTTTGTCACCTCTTGAGACACCTCATTTGCACTATTGGACATTTTTTCTAATGTAGTGGTGAGGGTAGAGTGATGTTGAAGACCAGAAGCCTTCAACCTATTGACTAATATATTAATTTGTGCACTATTTTGGTAAATGCATTGTACAAGGTCCTCTTTTGTTGCATTTACATGATCTAATGGCACATGTTGAGGTTTTACGGGTGGCGGTGGTTGTGGACGACAAGAATTTTGAGGAGGGTTTACGGGTGGGGTTTATAGGTGGCGATGGTGGTGGACGAGGAGAATTTTGAGGAGGATTTACGGGTGGCGATGGTGGTGGATGATGAGAACTTGGAGGAGGGTTTACGAGGGGTGGTCTTTCATTTCTTTTTCCTCTTTTGGGGTTGTTTAATAAATCTTATATGAAATTAATTTAAAAGGAAACAAAAAATCAATATCATAACCTAATTTGATAAAAAAAATGCAAAAAAAAAAACAAAACAACAAAAACAATAATACATACCTTTCTTACAGGGCGAAATTGCTTGAAAATGTGCAAATTGTTGAAGATTTATTGTTTTCTTCAAAGCTCGATCGGGTTTTGTGGTGTTTTTAGTCTCCTAAGCTTTGTTTCTCTGTGGTTCAGGCGTTAGAAATGGCCTAAGCCACGGGTTGTCCAAAATATAATATGTTTCT
Organism: Thuja plicata; assembly: GCA_018584345.1. NCBI lineage: Eukaryota > Viridiplantae > Streptophyta > Pinopsida > Cupressales > Cupressaceae > Thuja > Thuja plicata. Next base: position 715,893 of record MU227477.1, on the reverse strand, counting down.
AATAACCTAATCAGGTTATTAGGAACATCTTAGAACCCGATCGGGTTATTACAAAATATTATATGTCTAATAACCCGATCGAGTTATTGAAACATCTCATAACCCGATCAGGTTAATTGAAACCTCTCAGAACTCGATCGGGTTTTTAGAAAGTTAAAAAAATTTAATAATATTGTCTAGGCTTGGTTACCAAGCCTAGTACAATTTTGAAATTTCAATAACCCGATAGGGTTATTCAATAACTCGATCGGGTTATATAAAATTTGAATTTTTTTAATGATGTGTCCACTTTTTTGGTCCACAACTTGGTGCACACACCCATATTAATTATGTATTAAGATTATAATATATTATATATTATATTAATTATTGTATCATCCTAGCAATTAAGCACTTAATTAGTCTGTAATTTGGGACCATTTTTAGCCTACTTTAGTGTGTTTCTTATGGTAGGACCTCATAATGTATCTAAATGCATATTTAATTCAAATATAGATCCTCTGCCTTCCTCAAACTCAAGGTTGGCTCTAATTTCCATACATGATTTATCATATATCCATCCATTCACATAATTCATTTTTCACCTACGCCCTTTACATGCATTTTTGGATTTCAGTATTTGCCCTGATTTCCCGATAGACTGAGGTTTTCAAATCCCCTTCTTGGCATACAACCATAGATCCTGGGAAAACTTTGAAAAATTATGCCTAGACAAGATTGACTTAAGTTGGCCTTGTCTTGGAAAAGGTCGACCCAAGTTGGCCTTGTCCTAGGGCTTTTCTTTTTAGTGGGCTCTGGGCCCGATGCGGAGGTGTTTCTCCTAGGCACTTAATTGAGGTCAGCCTTGCAAAATATGAGCCCTAAAATGTGTATAAATGGATACCTATTCCTCTCATTTTCACATCATAATTTTATTGAGAAATTTATTGTGCATTCAAGTCATTCAAGTGAAAGAAAACATCCATTGAAAGTATTTATCATCAAGAATTCAAACATTCAAGTCCACATCCATAGATCTAGCTCTTTTCCCCCATTGGAGGCTAAGAAAAGGAGTTTGACATCAAGGAAGGATATCTACATCCATCAAGTCTTCCTTTTTTCTCTCTTCTTCAATTCAACATTGTTGTGAATTGCAAAATCAACTACATGAGGTTTTATCTTACATGATTTTATTTTGGTTTTTCTATTGAGTCAAAGCTATTGCATCAACATTCTTGATCACGTACTTAGAGACAATTGCATATACATGGTATGATATATTCAATTGTTTAGATCTAATATCTACTACATGTTATCATTCTTTCAATTACATCTATTTCCATTTAAGTTTAATTCCTATACAAGGGTTTGATTGAGGAAAACCCCTCCCCACAACCCTCTTCCCCTTCTTTTATGTGTGTAGGAACCAAATTTCAGAGTTTCAGATCGGTAATTCAGGAATTACATGTCCAGTAGAAAATCCTTCACAGATTTCATCATATTTGAAGTCTTTGGGACAAGGTCCAATTTTCTGGACAAGGTCGACTTTGTTCAACATAGTCCTTTAGATCCATAATTTTCATAATCTAGAGTTATAGGTCTCAGGGTTCCAGATCCATAACCATTTCTGATTCTGACTATTTTGCGATAGTCAAAACCATATCTCAAATTTACTTCTCTTCTCCTAGCTTCAAGGTGAGTTCCCCCTTTCTATTTTCCTCTTACTTCCATAGATCATATTTACATTTATATATCATTGCCATCTTTATCATAAGGAATCCACAAAAATCTCACATTGTGTGGATCACGAATGTGTACCCTTACTCTTTTGGTTGTGCTAATCAGATTCACTTTGTTGGGAGTTTTGTATTCCAATGTATGTATAACTTGGTGGTTTACCATTGATCACCATTTTCCACATCACAATTATATTATAACACACACACACGTGTGTGTGTGTGTGTGTGTGTGTGTGTGTGTGTGTGTGTGTGTGTGTGTGTGTGTGTGTGTGTGTGTGTGTGTAAGATATAAAATGAGACTCACCAAAATATATAAATGTGTGTTTTTGTGATGTAGGAATAGTGGAGAAGGTAAGATTATCTTCTTAATCCCTAATTTCATAAAGGGAAAATTGAAATTGATTAACCCCAAAGAAAGGATCAATACATAAATGAATCAACCTATTAAGGATAGGAATAAAGAGAAAAACCCTAACTTCCGTGTATAGAAGAGAGTGTGTGATAGATTTAGGAAGATTAAAACTTTAATTGAAATGAATTGAAGACAAGTACTAACCTCAAAATGCTACAGATCTGAAGAATGTTGTTTTTTGGTGTTTGTACTGATTTTTTGGAAATTTTACAACCAGATTTGAAACAGAAATGCAGAGACAAAGAAAACCCAGAAACCTTTTATGAATTTGGCTCAGTTCCAATTTTGACCCAAAAATGAATGTCACCTTTGACCCAAAATTTATGATTCCGACCCAGAATCTCTAATTCTGACCCAGATATTAATGTCACCTTTGACCCAAAATTTATGATTCTGACCCAGAACAGAATGTTGATTCTGACCCAAAATGTCCAACGGAAAATCTATTTCCGGATCACGACAGTTTGTTGAAAAGGGTATCCAAATCTGCACTCCAATTCATTGTTCTGAACCTATCCCTGCAAGAAAAATGGTTTGTTTTTTGGGGGGGAGGGGTTTGCCTTGGTCAAACCCTGATTTTGGAATTAACCTTAAAGTATAATTGAAATTGCATAAGTAAACAAAGTAAATGAACAAATTCACCTTGCTTGTATAGAAACCCTTGTGGCGGATTTGAATCTGTGGATCCACAAGTATGTATGCACCAAATGGATGTAGAATGTAGAATGTCAGATGTAGGATGTCTCAAATCAATTTATTTTAGATCTTCAACACCAATCTTGAATGGATCTTGGAATAGGAAGAGGCTTGGAGGAATGTGGATGGAGAAATCTTCAACAAGAGGGCTCCATAGAGCTTGAATCCTTCAATGGCTACCAATGGATCTCCTTGATGAATTGAATGCTTGAATTTCTTTAAATGCTTGATAGTAGATTATTTCTTCAATAGATCATGCATAGAGTTTAGATGGATGAAATTGCTTCTTGTGTCTTACTTAATATTCTTGCTTAGATAGTTTTTCCAAGTCTTAGAGAAAATGAGAGGAGAAAGCTTCCATATTTATGAATCTAGGGAAAAATCGTCTAGAGAGGCCTACATAGGATAATTAAATTCAAATTAGACTGATATCCCTAGAAGTGGACCTATATTAAATATAATTTCAAGATTTTTTGCTCTGAAGACCGAAACAGTCAACCCGAAAGCGAGAATTAAACCTTTCTGAAGCCTGACATCCAGAAACTCTAGAAACATGAAATTTGGACCCTGGGTCAGAATCAAGGTTGATTCTGATCTAGGTCAGGGTCAAGGTCAACCTTGACCTAGAAAGGTCGATTTTGACCCTTAGGTCAAAAATCTCAGGTTTGCAGTTTAGGATGCCAAAAATAGGCTGGAGAAAAGTGGGAAATGGGGCAGAATAGGAGGAAAGAAAGATCCAAGTCAGAGACCCATTCAAGGCGCTTGACATAACCCCAAACCACTTACTTGGAGGGCTAAACCAGTCTACAATGGAAGTGCTTCCATTTTCTGACTATACAATGTGTGTGTGTGTGTGTGTGTGTGTGTGTGTGTGTGTGTGTGTGTATTACATAGGAAAATACAATATTATATTATATAGTATAATAATATACTAAACACATCAAATATCTGATATATATCTAATATCCAATATATCTGACACAAATCTACAACCTTAGGATTTTCCTTAGGATTTCTAAGGCATTTGGCTTGGGTATGACAAACCTGGAAAGTCAACACAAAAAACATGTTTATGGGATTTCCTTGCATTTCTAGACTTTGACCATGTATTTGTCACCTTTTTTGTGCCCAAAATTGATGAAACGATAAGGTTCTCTTAAGGACATTCTTAGCTTTCCACCAATATAAAATATTTCTAGTTTGAGTTTAATAAATTATTATTCAATTTATAATTGAATTATATCTAAAGTCATGATTGATGAGCTGATTGAAAAATATCTATAACTTTCAAATGGTATAACATTTTTTAAATCTAAAAAATGTGTCACATTCTATGCTCACATACTATAGGATAAAAAAAAAATTTATAAAGTTTTGACCAAGTAATGATGGTCAGACACATGACTTTTTATATTCCAAAAAAGGTGTAGTAAAAAAATCATAATTAATTTACTTAGAAAAAATTACAAACAAATATGTGCCACATCCGAACATGAGTCTTCTACTTATATCTAGAATCTTATAAAAATATCATCATTTGATTGTGGTTAGGGTGGTAAGACATACACCTACTTAGCTTTTTTCCTAAAATTTTTGTACTACTACATTGAAATTTCAAATTTTCACCAAATAGATTTTTTTTTTCAAAAAACAACTAGTAGCTTAGAAACTAAATTCAATTTGTTACAGATTCTATTCTTACGAATTTTTGGTCTAAGCTTGATAACTTATTAATTAAATTATGTCAAGTTGCCTAACTTTATTTTTCTAAAATTTCATTGCTACTTAAGGGCCTACTTTGGCCCACAATGATCCTACACATACACAATAGGTCTACCAAACAAACCATTAATAGTCTTGCCCAAATTGTGTCATCCTTACAATAACAAATTGCCTCCATGACCCAATCCAAATTCAATATCCCTACTTGTAACATTGCTAGTCCTCTATCTTTTGACATCAATCATGTTGTTATCCCTCATTACATGGAAATACCTCACTTGGAAATCTATATTGAAAAAAGTGATCCCTTGACTCATGTGAAAAAATTTCAAACCTTGTGTAGTGGATTCTCTTATGATTATAAGCTCATGGCTAAATTGTTTACTAGAACATGTAGAGATAGGGCCCTATAATGATATTATTCTTTGCCTCCTTTTTCTACTGACTAGTTTCAAAAACTTTTTAATGCTTTCATTCAACAATTTCAAAATAATATTGGTCCTCAAATTTATTTGACTTATTTAAATTGTAGTAATTAAGGTGTTAAGGAAAAAGTGATTGATTTTATTGGTAGATTATCACATTTGCATGCTAAAATTTCTTATAATGTTCTTGATATTGATGTTCAACATATCTTCATTCCTAATTTGTAAAAATACATTAGACATAAGATATTATTTTTTTGAGTTTTCTTCCTTTACTCAATTGTGCAGTGCTTCATAATTATTAACTTTAAGTGAGCTAGTTTGAGATATCCAATCGAATGCCTCTGATTGATAAGAGTGATATCACCTTGAAACCCTTTCAAAATTCCCAAAATCCCAAAGGCTTCATCAAGATCAATAACTCGTCAAACAATGTTGATGCACAAGTGGCAACTACAACTTCAAGTGTGGCTCCTTTTTCATTTGTTTTTAGACCATGTAGTAATTTTACACCTCTTTCTAAATCTTTGCATAATGTGATTTTTATTTGATCAATTATAATGTTTTAACACTTACTCCCATCAAATAAATTGACCCATCCAAACCTTTGTCTAAATCCTATGATCCTAAAGTATTTTATCAATACCATTGTCAACCCCATCATGATATTGAAATTTTTTTTTGTTTGAAGACCAACATCCAAGACCTTGTTGATTCCAATTCCATAATTTTTTAGGGTGTTAATGATAAGGGAAACATATATTTTGTCTCTCCCAACTAAAATTTACAATTCTATACCAATCCTTTGCCTTCCCATTCCACCAACACATTTGAACCTGCCCATTTCTTGTCTTCTTCTCCCAGTGATATTGTTGAGTCTAGTGAACCCATAACCATGAACATTAAAAACACATGTCATGATGCCCACAATGTTGTCAACCATATTGATCACTCCAAACCTAAACCTAAGCTAAAATGTGAATCTTGAATTATATTTGATCCTAAGGAGACTAGTAAAGCACATAATGGTCCCCTTTACATTGCTACAAAGGTTAATAATATTCCCTCTTGTTGAGTGCTTATTGATCCTACTTGCATGGTGAATTTTATAATTGACGACCATCTTTACACAAGACATTTGCATCAATACTCTTATGAAAAATTAGATGTGATGATTAAGGCTTTCATTGTTTTACTTGTCCTATCCATGGTTCCACTACTTTTCTTGTTGAAGTTGATAATGAATGCTTATATATCACCTTTGTTTTCATCCCAACTTTCATTCAATTCCAAATTATACTTGTCCTCCCTTGTCTTACTTCCATGAATGTTATTGTTTCTCATATTTTTAAGTGTTTGAAATTTCCCCATGATTAATCATAATCTCTATAAAACTTTAGTAAGTCATGGGAACTTTAACCTTGACTTTTTTTGGCCTAGCATGCCTCAACCATTACAACCTCACCAAGATAATCTCTTCATATCTTACCAAAAATTCAAAGTTCAAAATATTTTTGAATTAAGTATCCCTAAGAATGTCCCATCTCCTTGTCTTGGACCTGGGATCCTTCATACACCTTCCATTTCTTCCATTTATGCTTCAATCCCACCTCCTATATCTTACAATAATTGTTCATCCTTTATCTCTCAACCTACTGGGGATCCTTTCATTCTTCCTCCCAAGGGAGAAAGTGAGTCGACCCTAAACCATCCAAATTTTAAAATAAAACCAAACATAACCATTGTTCTCATGGTTGTCATCGTCGACACCATGCTAGGGCCTGTGAACTTTATTTGCAAACTATTTCCTCTCCTAAGACACCTTCTAATACCTTGATTATGTTTGACCAACCCATGCATTTCCCAAGGAAGGAAGTTAATCTAAAGAAAATCATATTGAATAAATATGATTAAAAAAATCATATTAAAGATCCAATTGTGATTAATTTAGATGAAGAAGATACTCTTGATGGTGATATCAATATTTCTAATGTGAATGATGTTGACGGTAACAATTCTAATGATATGTATGAGCTTATCAAAATCAATCATGAATTATCTGCTAGATTTTCACAAATGTTATCCCTAGCTCCTAGTAACAAACACAGTGACTCATCATTAGAGAATGGTCCTTGTTCTTAAATTGTAATGGATTCATCTATCATGGTCGACGCTAATCCTCTTGTTTGTTTTCCACCTACTCTAAACAATTATTCCCGGGATGGGTGGCATCTGATATGCTTGACTAGCTCCTCTTGTACAATGGATTATTTTATGTGATTGCATGTTTGTATTGTTCTTCCCTCATTATGTGTTTATTTTTATATGTTATGTTTTTATTTATTTAGATGACCTTGTAACTCTATTGATGCAAGGCAATAAAGGGATTGACCTATTGTGACATTCTTCTATTTTTATCTTATTTATTATAAATGTCATATACATGTTATGTCGTGCATGTTCTTTTTTTTGTAAATGTGCCTTTGTGTTTTTGGATTGGGGATGATGCAAAATAGTAACAACCATTTATTATTTTTGGTCTCCACAATGCCAACCCAAAAAGACTTATGTTTGTATCTCTTATGTTTTCTTCTTCCATTGTTCTCATAGTTCTACTACCTTTTGGGGATGATGTCACTTCATTTGTAAAAAATCTTGATATACATGAGTTATCATATGATCATACTAGCCCCAAAGTTAGTAGATCCCTTTGTGCACCATCTTTTCTATGTACTTTATTTCGCTTGGTTTGTCCTCATTTGGGGGGATGTCATCATAGAAATGTATTTTGGATGCATGTATGCTTTATTAAAGACATTGATCACATTAAGACATTTGCAATTGCTTTAATGTGGGGTCATACACTTTTCTCCTTGTTACACATTTTTGCACACACACACACGCGCGCGCGCGCGCACATACACACAAAGTAAATTATTTGCACCAATTTCATTGCAAATGGCATTGGAGATAATGATTTCCTTGAGTTTATCCTTTCATGCACCTTTGCATTATTTTCCCCTAAGCATTATTCTCCCTTGAACATTATTTTCTCATGTGCATTATTTTCCCCTGAGCATTATTTTCCCCTATCTATTATTTTCTCATGTGATTTTTTAGAAGATTCCTTTGGAGACAATTCTTTCTTTAGGCCTAATCCTCATATGATGAATTTCCTTGTGGAAAATTCTTCACTTGGTTATCCTTTTGATGGGTTGGCTAGTATAACACAACTTTCTCAACTTTCAATTCTATCTTTTGCCCCTCTCTCTTTCTACATGACCCATAATAAGTCAAACCTTACTAGGATAGTGTGGTCATGTCTCCTTTCTCACTTTTTTGAGTATTGCTTCATTTTTATTTTTTTTTAGATTTGATGAGTACCTAGGTCAGTTGGGGGCTTGGTGTCTCCTTGTCTAATTGGCCTTAATAAAAACAATCCAATGCTTTCATCTAGTTTACCGTGAGCATGAGGTAATCTCATACTCCTGCTAAAGTGGGGGCTAAATGTACAATCCTAAATTATACTCACCTATAATTGGATGCTCAGTTAGGTCCTATTTTAGTGTCATTGGGCCTCCATGCTTCCTATGCTTGATCCAACCCCAATTACAATTACCATTCTAACATCCCCTCTCTAATTAGGTCCTCTAGTCTAAATTTTGAGGTCTTTTGGTGGGACCAATTCATCACAGATGACTTGGTCCCCGATGTTTTCCTTGAAATTTGGACAAGTGGTAGATCTCAATGGTTAAATGGGAATTCCAAATTCTTGTTGGCCCTCTTTGATTTTTAATCTTTGAAATGCTTGAGAGAGATATATAAGAAACTACCTCTCCTCATTTGGGTAACTAAAAAAGAGGAATAAAAATCAAGCATTCATGATAGCATACATCCAATATTTCAAGAATCCTAAGGTAGATTTCAAGCATCCAAGGCAATATTATCCATTGTAGCAAGCTTCTCTCCCCCATTTAAGGCCAAGCGGAGGAGATCTTAATAACACAAGAAGATCCTTCTTCTGACTACATTCATGTGAATTGATTCCTTCTCAAGGCAAGTGATATCAAGCATAAAAACATTGGTGATTTGAGGAGTATTTGCAGATGTAGGCATTTGTGAAAGGCATCCTTGATTCTTCTCAAAGATTGAAGACACTACAACAACATTCAAGTATCTTCGAAACATGTTTGTGAAGGTATTAATCTTTCATTTTCACATCTAGCATTTGCTTTACATTAGCACGCTTTCCATGCATGCATATTTGATTTCAAATTCAAGGTTGATTCCTCAACTAGGTTTTGACTGAGGCAAACCCCTTTCTAGCCAACAATTTCTATCTTTTATGTGTGTAGGAATAGGTGGCATCAATTTCAAGGCAGGATTTGGAAAGCACAAGAGATTAGCTACAATCTGAGACTAACAACGGGAAAAAGTGTCTGCACAAATTCATCCTAGACAACTTGGTCCCTCCAACTTCCCTCCAAATTGGATCTACAAGTTAGTTTTTGTATCATAGTTTTGTTTTTTGTAGTAGAATTTGTCTGCCTGATTTATGCCAGTCTATTTATGATGAAAATCAACTTTGTTCTTGATTTAATTTTAGATCTTGCATATCCTTATCAATCATGCACTCCTACATCCACTCTTACATTGAATAAAATTAAAGAAATCCCTTTGCATCCACTTGTTTCTTGATTTCCTTTTCAAGACTAAGTGGACATAATTCCTTCCAATACAACATTAAGAAGGAAGATAGGGATTATGGGGCTAGTTACTTAGTCTACCCACTATATCCACTATTGCCTATTTCTTTTTATGTTACACTTCCATAATCCTTTTCTTTATCCTTTTGATTTCTTTGTTAGCACAATATAGTTTTTCCACAAGATCTACTTCATCATGTTCATTTTTTTAATTTCACACCTCTTGCATCACCCTCCATAGTTTCCATAGCCACATGAATAGAGAATTTTCACCCTCATTCCCAGGATTACATTGATCTTCATCAGATGAATAACTTACTTCACTAGTGAAGAAACTTATTTGGTTCTACTAAAAGTTCTTCCTTTTTGAAAAGGACTTCTATTTTTTTATTTACATTATTAGAATCTATGTATGGACACTTAGCCATAAAAATTATTGCTTCACCATAATCAAAACATTTAAAATGTAACTTACTTTTTTATTTAGTAGAAAATATTTGCAACTTTCTAATAGATTGCTTCTTCCAAATCTAATTTATCATCAGAGTCCAGATCTTCTTTATACTTGGACACTTTGAACGTCACCTCTTTCCTTGAATATTTTTTATTATCAATCGGCATCCCATAAGAAATTATAATCACATACAACTCATCATAGTTAGTGTATTCAAATATTTAGCTTCTTTACCTGAAGATACCTTGGGATCAAACCTTGAGGGAAGGGATCTGAGAACCTCTTTCACAATCACTAGATCTTTCATCTCTTTGCCAATTCCACTAATGGTGTTCACTATGTCATCATCCTAGAGTAGGAAGGTAGCAATTTTTTATTTTTCCTTCATTTTCAAAGTCTTGAATTGATCTCAATAGGTTTGATTTTTTTATTTTTTTTTTGCTTGTTTGACCTTTTCATCTCTTTCATACCATACTTGCTTTCCAATCCTGGATCATTATCTTTACAAACTCAAAGTTAGATAAACCACATAAAATAGTATTTATTTCCTTGGAATTATTCTCACAATGCTTCTTTCCATCCTAATCTCTTAGGGGATGATCAGAGAATTCATAACCATCCACAACTATTTTCTAAACATCAAACCATAAGCCCATCAAGTAGGCTTTCATCCTTACACTCCAAAATTATTAATTGGATCCATCAAAAAGTGGTGTCTCATTTGAAGAAAGACCTTCTTGAGAAACCAATTGTGTCATCTTGGATCTACTTAAAGTTCTTAAGATTCCTCCAATGAACTTGGATCTAATACCAATTGTTAAGCACACAAATATTTGAAGATGGTGGTGAATCAGTATATGAAAATTTCAAATTAATTATCATTAGTAGCATCTTCAAGTGTCACAACTAAACTCAAACCTAAATCATCATTAGTAGCATTTACTAGTCTTTACTCAATTATGAAATAACTTATCAAATGATAACAAAAAAATATCCACAAAAATGAACATTAGATTTATGTGGAAACTTGGAAGGGAAAAACCACGTTGAGAATAGATGCTTGGATAGATATTGCACAAATCTATCCAAAAAATACAATAAAGAATCTCTAATTACATTTTCGATCAGCAACCTACAGAAGACACCAATCACCTAATCCAAGATTTGATCATCAACTCACCATGTGAGACACCAATCTCAAACAAAATATAAGAGATATGCAATGGTGACCTTCAAGATTGAATACTCATATCGTATTGATCTAATCACCTTTAGAACATTCTTACACTATGCATAAGATCTTCAAATGAAATCACACACAATGGCTGAATAGTTAGTTTGCACATGTTTTCCCTTTTGTTATTATACGAATCATTCATCATCGCTCACATACTCCCACATCAGAAACACTCTCTACACTACTTACACATCTTGAAATGAATATGATCAATATATGTAATCAAGTTTTGATTACCATTCCAACATATTAAAATACTTTTCACAAGTCAACTACGTGTAAAATTGCCAATCAAACGTGTAGTCAAGTAGCTTCTAAACCCTAAACATTACTCAAAGAGTATGGACATGCTATGCATTATTCTAAACATACTTAGTTAGCCCCAATGAACATCCACATGCTTCACATAGTTGGAACATAGTGAAACATTTCTTAATTATGCATACATTCAACATCATTACAAACTATGAACTAGCACACTTCTATCCTCTTATAAGATGAAGCTTAGCTTGTACAAGATGGGATTTGACACATTATACTTATCTCATCTTTACTTCGAAACTACACACCATAAAACATTAATGTGGTAGAATGTGGTATAGAACAAGTTGTCAATGGATACATATTGTCAAAGTAAAAGACCTCAAAAACATATTGCAAACATTTCCAAACCACCTTCAATAATAGGAATAGATGTATGACGATATTACTAACATTCTAAAAGAAAACTATTAACATAGTTCACCAATGTCCTTCCAGATCTCGAATGGTCAAACATGTCATGTCAAAAGTAATTAAAATTTTGTAGTTATTGGACGCTTCAAATCAAGTACAATTAAATTTAATTCTAACTGACTCTATTGAAATCAATGACAAAACAATATTCAGTAGATTCATTAACCCCCAATCATGGTGATTCAATAGGGTGGATTGTCAAACGGTTAGGAAGAGCTTCACATCATCAAGTAGAAGACCGCACACTTCTCACAAGAATGAACACTCAAAGGCCAACTCACTTTCCTTTTGGAACTCAAATGCTCAAACACGTCATGTGAAAATTATTTAATTTTTTTTGTATTTATTGGAAACTTGAAATCAAGTACAATTAAATTTAATTCTCACTTACTCATTTGACATCAATGACAACACAATGTTAAATAGATTCCTTAACCCCCAATAATGGTGGTTCAACGAGGTAGACGGTTAAATGCTTGGGAAGAGCTTCACAACATCGAGTAGAAGAACCCACACTTCTCGACAAGGATGAACACTCAAAGGCCATGTGACCCTAGAAAATCATCATCGACATTGAAAATGAAGGTTCTCATAGTCAAGTGGGTGAACCCACTTCCTATATTCCACTATTTAAATGACCTCTCCAAGGAGAGGTTTGAAGATCTCTAAGTCCACTAACATTTAATAAAGTAGAATCCACCTTCAAAAATGCCCAATAGCATTGCCAATATCTTTAATGCAAAGAACTCTCCCAAAATTAGAGAGGGGGTATGACAATTGAACCCAATAAAGCACAACCTTGAGGGGTTTCATTTGTGGGTTGAAAGAGGTAAACCATAGTTTGAGGGAGAGGGAGTGTTATCCCCAAAACCATATTTTATCCTCCAACATAGCCACCAAGTCATTAATAGAGATTAAATATGCCATAAAGAAACCCCTAGCACAAGGATAAAGATCAATAGGATCCCTGGAGAGAGACCTTTAGGAATGTGAAACCCACTATGAAAATTAAGGAGGGAAGGCCCAATCTCATTGAAATTGCAAATAAGACTATGGAAAGAAAGAAAATTAATTCTCAATCACCTCCTTACTACAAACCACAACCTAAGGAGCAAGTGAGCATGGTAGCAAGTGAGCCATCCAACATAGTGAAGAGGGTGTATTTAAACCCACCACATCAACAAAGGAGGGACCACTATTCTTCCTCACCTAGGGGAAACCAATTATGAGTGTTGACCTAACAAGTGACAAACAAACAATAAGTAGTGAATTAGTGCTGATAAACAAACTAGCAGTGATAATGACCTAGTAACGAGTTGCAATCCAGTGCCAAATGAAATTGAAACAAGTGGTGAGCCATCACCACATGACAAACCATTTGTGAGTGGTTCTAAACCTAGAAGGTTTTTGGCGAAGGGTGAGAGCAACATCTTTCAAAAATAATATGCTAGAAGTAACATTATACTTATATTTGTTATTTAATTTTATTAGCATGTATTATTATATTAAATACATGTAAATGATTATCAAATTTAAGCTAAAAGGTAAGAATTTTTTCAACACACTCACTTCAAATTATACACTACTACTTGTAGTCATTGTAGAATGTATATTGATGTAATACTCAAACTCAACATTGCACATGGCTCAAAAAAATGTTTTCAAATTTTACTCTTGTATCCATATTTTATCAAATCCCTACTCTCCATCTCTCCTCCATCTCGATCTTAGTCATGTGCACCAATTATAATATGTCACTTGTCACCTTCTCATCTCCCCTTGCATAAGGTTTGACCCTAACCCTTCAAAATATAATCTCATCCATCCAACCAACCTATCAAAAGTCTATAAATTGACTTATTAACAAGTCATTTTCAAGGAAGAAGACTGTGTGCAACAAGTTTATGCGGTAACTCAACCATCAACCATCACTTGGAGCACAACCCTTAGGCTGTGAAAATCTCATATGATAAGTAATTCTTAATTTTTTAGTTATTATTTATATTTTCCTTTTTCTTTATCAATTGTGAATACTTAATATTGGGTAAGATTATCATTTGATGCTTGTTTTCTATTGCTTTACTTTATATTCTAGTGTTCACACCTAGAATTATGAACTTCTCAATTTCTAAACAAGAAGTAATGTCGTGGATACAACCACAAATGGATATGTAAAACCCACTTAATAAAATACGTCCATTTAAAAAAAAATAGTTTCACAATACTTCTAGAAAGATAGCCCTTTTTTAATCCTAGCCATGGGCTCTAATCAAATATTGATCACGATTGCGATAAAATGTAGTGATAGTGTAACTTAAGTGTTCAAATTTAACTTAAATAATGTGATAAACCATTATAACATTAAAACATATCCTAGAGAAACATGCAGGAATTCAAAACAATAAATCAAAATCAGCAAGCACATAAAATTAGATGTACATGACTTGAAAAAAACTTCACCGTCAAAGAGGATAATTATGTACTAATCTAATAAAAGTTCTACATCAATTCATATGACTTTTTCCCTTGTGTATGATATATTGACAATGAAATAATGTTCAACATATGAAGGACACATAAAACAACTATCTAGTACATCCAATGTATAAAGAATAAAAAATGCAAAACAATGAATAATTTCCTGAAACCCATGATATGGCGAAAGTTCAACACCTCTCATGACCAATCAATGAATGCTCCATGAATAACAGCCATCACTAACAACATATTTGATCCATGTGAAGAGAGCACGCATTCCAAACTATAGCACTCCAAAATGGAGTTGCCAACTAATTAATGTGGATCTCACCCATCATAACAAGATGCTTCACTCTTGTAGTGGGAAAGTTACATAAGTGATTTCAAATCAGATTTTAATAGCCACAAATGTAAGTAACCTCCCCTCCTAATGGTATTATAACTAATATTTCAATTTACAATGAGAAATAGTAAAATAATACTCTCAACCAGATTTTGGGGGATCTGACATTAGTACATATTATTGCAAGGTTAATATAATCTTACTTTAATATATTTTATTAATATTAAAACTTTGTTAAAAGGCTTACAAGAGAAATAAACCAACATTCAACTACCGATTTATCTTTGCTTATCGATTGAAAATAAAAACAACAAATCAAAATTCCTCATAACGTTGATAAATATTTGTTTTAATTAAAATATCTCAAAGAGATTTTAAGTTTACTTTGAATTCCATTAATCATGCACTTTTCCTCTTCTTTAAAAAAATGTTATTTTTTATCTCTTCACATATAGATATTATTTATTATAAACATGCACCAAATTCTAAAGGAAACACCACACAAATCAAAAAGAATAAGATCTACAACCACTTAGTCAAAGTAATACCAATTTGTCAATGGGCCCTTGGTCTGCTGGTGAAGTTGTTTGGTTCTCAATGAGCCCACCAGGGATTGAGTCTTGCTACTTGCAAAGGCTCCGACACCATAAGGGATGAGGTCGGGATCATGCATCGGACGGATTTTGGCGGAATGGATACCCCTTAGTCCTTGGCTCTTAGCCAAAGAGATTTTGAATCTCCAAACAAAAAAAAAAGTAATACCAATTTAAGACTTTGCACTATCTTTTTAATACTTACTCCTACTTGTGCTTCACCCAATCTAAGGAATAAAAAATAGAATGATATGTAACAAAATTGTGTTTTCTAGCAACTCTTTAGAAATCATAATTCACCTATAAAATAATTAAAAATAACATAAATTTTTATCTTCATTAGTTAAATATAACTATTAAATAGTTCAGTAAATTTACCTTTATCATGATCCTCTTTGTTGCTCAACATACTCTCGATAAATGAAAGTATGTTAAATCATCATCAACATCGGAGTTAAATCCTACATCTTTCTTTAAAATAAGGCAATTTTTTCCATACTCTTTCATCTATATAATTCTATATATAACTTGTGACAAGTTTCATAGTTAATAATTAGCATCATTGTGTCCGCAATGTTTAGAATCTTTTCTTGTAATATTATTATATCATTTTTCTTCACTTTCCATTTCAACATGGAACCACTATTTTTTTAATTTGAGAGGAAAATAGACTATTTTTACTGTCCACCTCAAGTTAATGAGCTTTTAAGCATGTCTTCTCTACATTTTTAGTAATGGTCAATAACGCAGGTGTCCTCAAATGACTATAAATCCCTCTAATAAAATTCATCAAAGTGTTATGATCTTGGAGATCAATGTTTATTTGTATAATTTTCTTATGAAACTCATGTTCCTAATCCTACACTATATCAATTTATGTTGTCTACAATTATGTCATTTAATAGACCTTTCATCTTCATAACACATGGGCTATAACTATTTTTTTGTTTAATTCGTTAAATACATCCTTCTACAAATTTGTAGTCAATTTTCTACATATCTCAAAGATGAACTTAACTTTCCATTCAAGCGTATGATCTAGAAATATTTTTAAAAAAAAAATCTTCAATAATATTGTGTAAATTGATATATGCATCAAGACAAGAAGGTTAATGGCCAAGTCTAGATCAACATTTACTTCACTTCATTGGAGGAATATCAATCATATCCTTTACTTCCAATATAGGTGCAGCTAGATGTTTTAGGTCGGTATGGGTCTGCTCCTACTCATAGGTCTCACTTTGCTCTTTTTTTCTCAACTATATGTTTGATCTAAGACATTTCCAACTTGATAAATCTTGCATCTTATCTTAAGGAATACAACGTTCTTCATTGGTCACAATTCAAACGTCTTTATTCCATTTATTGGTTGATACCTCATGTTATAAAGTAATCAAATCACCTTTTCCTCATGCAAAAGTTATTCAAGTATCAACCTCTGAAATATATCACACTACAAAAGATCATAAAAACAAGACATGTGATTTCTTTGACATCAATTAACACATATAGATATTTGTATAACTACCAAGAAAAACATTATTCTTTTGAATTACTAATTTAGTGAATAAACTTCTTGTCTTCTCTTTATTTCTGTACAAAATAATAAAAATGTATGTTAGAGATGGATTGTTGCATCTAATGAGAAAACAAGTACTAAATCATTAAAAAAAATGAGCATAAATATAAAAAATTGCTCCACCAAAATATTTAAGAATAAATTTCAAAAGAAAAGGCAATTTCACTTTTTGGCCACTTATCTTCAATGCAATTACAAGCTTACTTCCTTCTTAAAGCCTTCATAAAACCAATTTCTTGTATTATAATATTTAACACTTACAATATTTTGCTATTTGCTTTGATATCACAATACTCTATTGCATCTAACCAAGAATAAGTAATTGAATTCACTCAATTAAATTGAAAATAGCCCAATCTTATAATGACACTTGAGAGTCCTTTTGTATGACTACAACATATGCTCATCCAAAAGCAAAAGAAAAGAGACCGTCTTCTTTAATTATTTCATAGTTTCTGGTCTCCTTCAAGGTAATTGCCACATTTAATGGCTTGAAACCACCATGACGACTCCACAACCGATTATAGCTTTTGACACTCAAACCACCACCACATGATATATCTGATGGCTTCATAATTTCTCCTTATTACAAATAGTTTTTCAATCTTTTTGCAAAATTTAAGCATATATTCACTGATTTCCAAGTAATCATTTTCAGATATGTTTTAGCCGAGTGTCTAGATCACCTACAAAATTATTAAAAACTTTATATAATATTTTGCTAATTTGTTTATTTTTTTATTGTTTTGATTAAGTAAAAACAGGTTTTGAAAGTACTAAATCATATTTGATTGTTTTTATTATTTTCAAGCTACATTTTTTTAAAATTTCAGTAGTAAAAATTTCGAATAATATATGAGTAAAATGAAAAAATAAGCTTTCTTTAAGCGTCTACAAAGATGGTCACATACAACAAATTAATGTCTCGCTTGGTATCAACCTATAAAATAAAATTACCTTTGTATACTTTATCTTACCAATTGTACTCTCAATTCTCCATTTTATCATAGTATCCTCCCAATTCAAGGTGTGGATTGCATTCAATTTCAATTTTGTCACCAAATATTTTTTATTATCAAAATTTTAGTAGTATTTTTTCCTCCAAGGAGATTTTGTAGATGTTCAACTAGATAGATTTTTCATTTATGTTTTACAAGTTTTGTAATATTCTTAGAATTTTGTCGACACTAAATTATGACTTGTGTAATTTACATAAAATAAAAATAATTACATTGAATACATTTTTTATTTGAGTAGAAGAACCTAATTTTGTTGATCGACAGTTCAAAGTTCAAGAAAAATTATGGTCGGCATTGAACTCATCATGTCTTCATTTCGTATGAAAGACGGACAACAAACATATTTGCCAAAACAGTAAATACCTACATCTTATCTCGCTCGATTTTAAGTCCTGACAGTCCTAAGGTTAGTTGCTCCGTGTATTCTTTAGTTTCAAACTATTTTGATTTCAACTTTACCTATGTACTTTATTGCAATCCATGTTTCACATTTCACTTGTCCACAACCATTGGTTAGTTGCTCCATGTATTCTTTAGCTTCAAATTATATCTTATATTATTTATAGTATATTAATAATATAAAATTACAATTTTATATATATATATATATATATATATATATATATATACACACTTAAAAAATATCTATATTTATATTTATTTTTGATAGATAATGGGCCGAAGCCTAGATTAATTATTATTATTGTTATTTTGTTGAGATTAATTATTATTATATGTTAAACTTGAGTAGACTCGAACCCAACACCTTCAGATGAGAGGCTCACAACTTAACGTTGTACAAAAATTTATCTATATTATTAATAATGTAATTTTATAAATAAAAATTATTATAATATTAAAAAATGATTATATCCTAATAATAATGTAATATAATACAAATATATTTATTATTATTTACATTTTATTCATATTATACTACTATTATACTTATATTAGTATTGTTTAATGGGAGATTAATATAAACATTTTTTCTTTTTTTAAAAGTATATCATATATACATATATTAGCTTGATTCAATAAAAAGTAATATTCAATAAATATAATGTATAAATAGTTAAATTATATATTTAGAATTTTTAATAAATTATTGTAATAGGACTTTAATAATTATTATATATAATTAAAATTAAGACTACATTTATATATATTTTCTTTTTAATTAATTTTGTTTACTTTTCAACTTGAATTTTTAGATTTCTTTTAATTTTAATTTATATAAATAATAAAAGAATGTATAAACAGATTATATATATATATATATATATAATTAAAGTCTACTTCATTAGTAAAATTTTAAAATTTCAAATTTAGATAAATTCTGGCACATTTATTTAGAAGAATTTTTTTCTAACCTTCCATACCTTGGCCAACCCATTGCACACCAAGGGATTGCTAGTAATAATAATATATTAATGAGGTTGCTAAGGCACATCTTATCATTGTTTTTTTAAGGGTAATAATTGAAAATAAAAATTTACTACTAGTAATAGTAACTTGTACTCTTGAAAGAGAGGTCACAAGTTTAAATTATGTTGGGGTTAAGTTTTGTAAGCCATCTATAGACCCAAAACAGATCACGCAGTACTGTGGATTGTTATTTGTATAATTCATTAAGTTTGCATGTTGCCAAGGTTTCATTTTATTTTTTATTTTTTTATGGTTTGTTCATTTTTCTTTATGTTCTTTTTTAAACTAACACCTTAAAAATAAATTAACATGGTTTGAATATTAAGTGTCTTAAAACCTAATATTTAAAAATATTTATGATAAGATGAATGGCTGAAAGAACATCATCATCCTTGAGTAGAGAAGAGTTAAGAATGAATCTTTGGCTGCTAGACTTAGAAGGAGCATGGTAGTTGTTAAACTTAACAAACACAAATATAGGATGGTGATCAAAATTGCTCCTCCCCCTTTCTTGTATTGATATGTGGGGGCACAATATGCATGCATGGCATGCTCTTCTCCAAAATATTGGTCAGAAGAAAGCCAAAGACTATAGATTTACTGAGAAGATCCTCTCCTCCAAACCGAGATCTGTCGAACTTGACATTCAATCCAATCCCTCTGATTTTAACTTTATCCCTACTGTTTCTAGGGCGAGGGATGAGCTTAGACAGCACCAGCAGGTTAAAGTCCGGGGAGCCAATATTAGATCTCGTGCTCACTAGCTCCAGTATGGCGATAGGGGCTCCAGATTTTTCTTTAATCTTCTTAAACAAAAACATTCTAATGAAGCTATAAACAGGCTTACTGTTGATAACATTGAAATTAACAATATGGATGGGATTAAAGAGGCCTTTGCCTCGTTTTACCATAACCTTTTTACTTTTGAGGATACTGAGGAGACCATTTCCCTCAGAGAAGACTATAGAACCATCATCCCCAATAGGATTTCCTTCCAAGAGTCTAAACTTCTCGGACAAAGCATCTCTATGGAGGAGATTTAAAAAGCCATTAATACCTTAAAGAATGACAAGGCTCCTGGACCCGACGGTCTACCTGTGGAGTTTTATAAAGCCAATGTTGGCTGGATTTGTAACGACCTGTATGACATCTATTTTGAAGCTTATGCCAAAGGCATTCTGGGTAGTTTTATTAACGAGGTATCATTAAACTGATCCCTAAGGAAGGGGACAAGGCTCTTATTAAAAACTGGCGCCCCATTACCCTCCTTAATGTTTCCTATAAAATCCTTGCTAAAATCTTGGCCCTCAGACTTGAGAACATACTGCCCAAGTTTATATGCTCTACCCAAACTGGCTTTATTAAGGGAAGATATATCCTCGAGAACCTCATAACCAGCTGGGAAGCTATGAACTAGGCCAAGACTTCCCAACAAAACTTTGTTATGCTTCTACTGGACTTCGAGAAAGCCTCAGACGGAATTGAATGGGGTTTTATCATCATGATGCTTGAGGCTTTTGGATTCCCTAAAGTTTTCTGTAATTATATTAAGTTATTGCTCAATGATGCATCTGCTCAGGTGGATGTTAATGGCTCATTATTTGACTCTTTCACTCTAGGTAGATCCATCAGGCAAGGTTGTCCCATTGCCCCTACTCTTTTTTTGATTGTCTTTGATGCTCTTTCTTACATTCTTAGAGACAATTCCCTCTCCCCTGCGGTCAAAGGCATCACCTTGTCCAATAAAGATAAACTTATCAATTGTCAATTTGTTGATGATACTAATATTTTCTTTAAAATGTCTAAAGAGAATTTTGATGTTCTGTAAAATAAACTTAACTCCTTTTGTTCTATATCGGGTGCTCGATTATCCCAACCAAAGTCCATGTGCCTTGGTTGGGATGATCGACCACCTGATTGGTTTTATAAGTCTGATTTTCAGTGGGGTGGTCCCCATAAAATTTTCAGTATCTGGGCATCCCCTTCTCTATTGAGCCATCACTTAAAGATATGTGGTTCTGGGTGAAGGACAAGATTACTAAAAAATTAGATAAATGGTATAATAGATCCCTATCATTAGCTGGGAGGGTTCAGGTTTGTCAAAAGATTCTTTCATCATATAATATCTACTACTCATGTGCCTGGATGTTTAATAATTATCAAATTCTGGAGATATAGAAGGCCATTAGAAACTTTTTTTGGTCTGATGGTAAAGGTAATAAGAAGCTTCATGTTGTTAAATGGGATTGGTGTCACATTGACAAGCACCTTGGGGCGCTGGGATTAAAAGATCTCAAGACTCAGGGGATCGGCATGGCTGCCAAGTGGATCTTTCACTCTTTGGATGGAGATGAACCATGGAAGGTTCTTATTAGATGTAATATTGAACGTGGTCTCCCTCGGAGGGCTAAATCCTGGAAAAATCTCTTGTTTAGTGACCTGCTTACTGGAGTCTTTCTTGTCACTGTTCAGGGATCTATTGTTTTCAAAACTATTTGGAAGGCCCGGGAGTCTATTAAAAAATTTATATCTAATAAGACCTTCCATGATAATAACCATCTGTATGGTGAAAGGTCGATTTGGTGGAATCTCCACCTCTCAGGTAAACCCCTTGCATTGTCCCAAGGTTACTCTGCTAAAATATGGAATAATATGGGTATCTCTCAACTTATAGACCTCTTTGTGAAAGACTGCCTTATTGGTTGGGAAGAGCTCAGAAACAGATTCAACATACCTATGTCCCAAAAGAAAACATACAATATGATTGTCAAAGCTTGTAAGGATCTCCTTTCTACCTATCATATTGACTCTCACAGGTTTCTGAATATCAAATGGCCTGAGGGTACTACTGTCTCTAAAATTAAAGCCAAGAACATATTTTGTGTCTTGAGTGACAACACTGACATTATTAAAGCCAAGAACATATATTGTATCTTGAGTGACAACACTCACATTATTAAGCATGTCAAGAAATTCTGGTATACTAATTTGGAGGCTAATTGTTGGAAGAAAATCTTTAATAGTTGTGGAAATCTCCTATTGACCCTAAAATCAGATGTTTCAAATGGCTTATGCTTCTCAACAAACTTTCGTTAAGCAAAGACCCCTCTTATACGAAACTCTGTAGTCTATGCAAGCTTCTTGACTCCTGCAGACATATTCTTTTTTATTGTAAAATTGCTAAAGAAATTTGGTGT
The DNA here is from genome assembly GCA_018584345.1 of Thuja plicata. Taxonomy (NCBI): domain Eukaryota; kingdom Viridiplantae; phylum Streptophyta; class Pinopsida; order Cupressales; family Cupressaceae; genus Thuja; species Thuja plicata. Next base: position 693,151 of record MU227477.1, on the reverse strand, counting down.
ATGTTTGGTATCACTTATCCTAAATATCTTAATATATTTGAAATCATTAATGGGCATATTCATGGTTTAAATAAAGATACTAATCCGATATGGAGCATTTTGTCTTCTAACATTCTTTGGCAGATTTGGAAATGCAAAAATGAAGAAAGGTATCAGGACACTCCTAGAACCCTTACCGAGTCTTTTTTAAAACTCATACTATAAAATTTATTTGCAAGTCTGTATCAGCATGCTAATTGAGAGGGAGAAGCTTAAAATGTTCCTCCAAATGGGACACCACCATGTTTGTGTTTGAAATGAAAGATGGTTATGAATGGTGAAGGCATATGGACAACCTAGCCATCTTCGAGAAGACCATGAAGAGACTCCATAAGGAGATTAGAAAGAACAAGAACACCACTGATGCCCAGATATACACACTGACCCAAATCCTCATTGAAATTGTGGTTATTATTTAACTATTTTTTTTATTTTTTTTTTTGATCGGTAAAAGGCCGAAGCCAAAATTTTATTAATATTAAAAATAATTTTTACAGTATAACCCCACTCGCTGCGGGCGCTGGTAGGAAAGAGTGGGGTCGAGAAAACCTCCAGCCTTGCCCGGGACAAAAGTCCTATACCTGATATAGAAATATACGTGGGCATTCCCACGACTCGAGCTTTGTCGAGATTTCATAAATACATAGGTCTGTGGGCATACCCACTACCGAAAAAATTAACAATT
>MU227477.1:654718-690542 GCA_018584345.1 Thuja plicata | reverse complement strand
CTTGGGAAGGCAGGCTTTGTTCCAACATAGATTAAGGGGAATGTCTAAATGATTCATATGATTCTCGCGAATTATGGTTTTATATCCATCCTTAACTGAGTATTCCCCATTATTGGATCCAGCCCATTATTGGATTCGAGAAGACCATGAAGAGACTCCATAAGGAGATTAGAAAGAACAAGAACACCACTGATGCCCAGATATACACGCTGACCCAAATCCTCATTGAAATTGTGGTTATTATTTAACTATTTGCTATTGTTATATAGCTTGAAATAATTAATTTGGATGATTATTTAGTAATATATTGAGTTGAATATATTTAGTATTATATTAATAAAATCTAGAAAAAACATAATTATGTATATTATTATATTAATAAAAATATTGTATAACAATAATAGTATAATACAAATATAAATATAACTATATTATAATAATGATCTAAAATAAATATAATAATAATAATAATAATAATAATACAGTTGTACCAAATACACAATTCATGTGCAAAATAAATCATTTGCATGCTATATTATAAGGTCTTTGTAGTAAAATCAAAATTATAAAGCTCCTAAATCTTTGTACTTACCAAATTACAACTAATGTTGGTCTCGTCCTACTTTATAAGAGCGAAATAGTTTTGACAAAATTTAGCAGGAACTACGCTGCAATGCAACCTTGTTACTTCATATAATCATGTATGTCAAAAGCATGTTCTATAAATCCACCGTGATTATTTTAGTTGAAGAAGCAATTCCAAGACCCACATATTTTAGGTAAGAGAGATTATAATTTATTGTCTCAATTTAATGCAACAATATCCATAAATATACCTGCCACACATAATTTAGGCTGAGTACATTTCTTGAGTTACCTATCATAATACATGAAGAGTTATATCTTCCGTTAGAGAATTGAATGGCAAAAGGATTGTTAAAGAAGCATATGTGGAATATCAAATTATCTTTTAAGACTGACAAAATACATTCAATTAAACTCTTGAGCACAGGTGTCATTTTCTGTTTCTCATCTGAAACTGCAGATTTAGGCCAACTGGATTTTGTTCAGGCTTAATTTAAACAATACAAATCACATCGATGTTAGCGCACCAGGAATGCCTGTTACGGACATTATTCAAAAAGCTCCAGTCAAACCAAATGCTATTTACTACCTGGCATCCAAGAGTAACGGATTCTGATGCTGCAGTTGGATCAGAAAACAAAAGGAACAACGGCATTCTGTAACTTGAAAAGAACCATTTGAAACATATACATATCTGCAGAGTTGTTGACTCAAAAATATAGCTAGCTTACAATATTTTCATATATTTAGATTATCCTAAAACTAAGAGATGCATCAGGCATTCTATATTTCTTCACTTGGTTTTGAATGTGTACATTCTCCATAATTCCACAAGTCTCTCAGTTCTCCCCGTAAGAAGGCCAAAATTATGATAAGTCCTGTATTTCAGTATACAAATTAAAAGATGAAACAAAACCTCTTGGATACAAAATACAAATTGGAATATTTGCATACCTAGCGTGCATGGAACAAGATAAAGCAGTGCAGGTTGCCCACTATCCATCAGGTACAAGGCAATATAAGTGAGCATAAGACCTGCAAATAGTTTGGAAACACAGTTTTAAGTTTCAAATATTGACAAAATTCATGCAAATAATTAATATAATAAATTTACCATGTATTTTTTATATCTTTATTATCACTACTGTGCCTATATAAATTGTTTTTTTCTTCTGCATGTCATATTTATCTTAATTTCTTATCTTCATAGCTTTTAATTGATGGTGCAGGAGCATCCATCACCCAAAAATATTATATAGTTTTCAATAAGGGCTATCTTTGGACAATGTTACTGTTTTTGGCAAGTTTACTATTTTTAATAAGTGGTTCATGTGAGCACAGATTGTTCGAATTGTTTCCTTGGAGGTTCACTTTGGATATATAAGTCTGCCGGTAAAGTTTCATGGCAAGATCAAGTCCGGTTTTGAAGATATTGCATTTTATGTTTTGGTGAGGTGGTACAAAAACTTTGAGCTTAGTTTTGAAGGCCTTAGAGGCTCCGAAAAGGGCTCAAACTTTGATCAGCTAGCGCTTCGCAAGCCTAGGATGTAGAGTGCTTCGCAAGCCTAGGATGTAGAGCGCTTCGTGGCATTTCCAAAATGGGGTCATAACAACCAATCGACTTAACAGTTCACAAATTATGGTTTTCGGAAGTTGGGCCTTCAGGACTGAAGTTTCAATACAAAAGGATTAGCGAGAAAAATCACTCGACGCAGGGAATTGAACCGATGGGTGCCAAATATGGGAAAATTTCATTTTCTAGAATAATCTAAGGGGGTTAATTGTGCTACTTATCTAGGGCTGAAGGGGGATTTTGGGGTTCAGTTCCAGCAATGTAGATTGTCGCTCTATCTTGCTGATTATTGTAATGAAAATGCCCATGTGGTTGTAGCATGTTGCTTTTTGAATATTCTGATGTCACTTCATTGAAAATAATAGAAAGCAAGTGTTTCTATTCTTGCAATTATCTGTTTATTTCCTTCTTGTGTTGTGTTTTGATTGACTAAGGGGAGTACCCTTCATCAATTGATTAATGCTATCGATTCTCGCGCACATTCTCATGAATCCGATTTCTGCAATCTTCTATGACTCCTGAGAATTAAGAACATTCACTTCCCACGTATATAGAAACCATGCATTCAATCATACTAAAAAATGCTCTGGTTTTTACAGTTCTCAACGCACAATCACAAGCTACTTGGTAAGATACATATTCTTCTAAACTTAGCTACCAGGAAATGAGGATATATATATATATATGAATGTACACCTTGAATATCTACTATGATTATTGCCCCTGCACTGCATTGCATCTTATTGTCCTAATATATCTATAATGGAAGCACTTTACTGAAGCTGATGATTAGAGAGTCGGATATAATCCCTTCACAAATTTTTCAAGTTACAAAAATATTGTCAATACAAATAGGCAACGCCACAGTTGATTAGTCTCCTGTTATTGGGATAATAGCTAAGAAATTAAGATGTAGAAATGAAAAATGATGACCTCCAGTTGAGGGATTTTAGACATGGAATTTCAATATGACATCTTGTGGGAACCCAGCCTTGCTGGGGTAGGTGTAGTTATCTGAGATTCTAAGGGTAGCTTTTAAAAACTTAAAAGAGTGGTGCCACCTTCTTAGGTCAGAAAGCCAATAACAAAGTGCAATGGTCAGAATTGATTGCCTGAATTGCTTAAACTAAGGCAGCAGGTTGTATGAAGCTGTGGGCTGAAATCAATTCAGCAAATGTACTCAAAGGCTTGCAGAAAGCATATTGTCCAAAGTGGAAATTCTGTGGCCTTTTGGAAGAAGCTGTTTTCCTTGGGAAGGATTTTGAATTCATTTTCTTTACCCACTACATGAATCCATTTTCTTCGAGTAACAGATGGATGACTAAATTTCTGTGGCGACTTCTGATTTGAGGAATGCTATTTGTCAATCAATGGGATTCTAAGATGTGGGTGTGTCATTGGCTGCATTGTGGTTTCTTTTGGTTTAATGGCTTGTACAAAGGTGGTTAGCAGCAGCAGGGATCATTCTGGCAGGGCTGGATTTCTGGCTACCAGTTGTGTAAAATCTTCCAGTGCCCAAGTTTTAATCTTCTAAATGACTAAATTTGGTTCAAAGTATCTTACGAGAAGAGGATTTAGAAGATAGCAACTCCCTACAGTCTCAACTCTCAAGCAATGGTTTCTGCAGATTTTAGTGACAAGCTCGCTCAGGTGGTTCCAATAGAGAAAGTGAGAGGTTGGTTCAAGATCTTGCTCCTCCTACCGGAAAATGTGATGGAGCCTGATGATGAGGTGGATAATGTTGAGAATGCAGCCAACAGAGATGTTGTCAATGCAGGTTCCAGGCCAGATGTCGCTGAATTGCAGCTATGAGGGCTGAGGAGGTAAGTATGGATTTTGATACTATGACTACTTTCTCCCAAGATTTGCATTTCATTGTTGATGTTCTTGATTGTGTCCCACATTACGGTCACACCAGAAGCAACGAGTGCTCACACCCATGATTATCAGGTGAGCTAAGCCACAGAGGGCCACCAAATGGTCTGAAATCATCCGTGCAATTGAGTTCACTGGTTTAGTGTATATAGTATATACTGATCGCTGTTGCAACACGATGTCCTCCTATTGCTTATGTATGCTTCCCAATATAAGCCGTGATCTCCTATACAAGCTCTGATGTCTGTTGCCTCTGAACAATGGATGAGTATGTTTGTCAGTGCTAATACAATGATGGATATCGCAATATGTACGAGGCTTAAGTCGATGAATGGGCAGATACCGCAATGATGCCACGGATGTTCCAATGTGACTGTAATCCTGATCTCTGAGAATGCCTATGATCTCAGCCACGATCTGATTGAACTCATGCCACGGTTACCATGAGACAGAGATGGTATGTCTGCTGCAATGCTCGCAGCTCCTAATTCGCCACAGTAGCCAATCACTAATGCATTCGCGGCCCTCCCTTTGTATGTCACTGATATAGATGATAAGCCACAGAATATTCAATGTCCAACGATGATAATTGTGAATACCTTTGAGAAGATATCGCTTTGAATGATGCAATCTGAGGTTTGATATCGCTGATCTGAAGCAAACAATATGTGATCGAACCAAGGATATTATTGCGGATCTGCAAGGAAGATTAATTCAGGTCTATTAGTCCAATTAGGTCTTGAAGAGACTTCAACAAATTGGAGAAATAGCAAACTAGGGAGGATATCTCACCTCCTAAACTGCAATTCCAATTGAATCCCCAAATAGGAATCTCAATCACAAGAAAATGCAAAGTTGATTGATGATGAATAATCTACAATCAAGCTGAAATAAATATGGATCTCTAATAATTCAAACCAAGGTTGGCTAAATAAATCAAAATAGGACCTAGCTAAGCAAAGGTGGCACGAAAAATGCATCCCCTCAAATGGGCCCCCTTGCAAGGCTAAACAGCTCTCAGGAAACCAAAAAGAGCTAACAGCAAGTTATAAATGAATCCGGCTAAAGAGGGGACATGACAGTCTCCCCTTCCCAGAATTGCTTGCCCAGAAGCCATTTCAGATTAGGATGCTCCAAAATTTGCTCACTCTCCCATGTGGCATCCTCAATTGGCAAGTCCTACCACCTAACAAGATACTCCTCGATTGTATAGGGACTTGAGCCTCCTTTCCCTGAAATCAAAGACCTAGAAGAGTTCCAAAGCCAATTTACCTTCCTCATCAAGAGGTGGAAGCTCCTCTGAAACTGTGAAACATTGCCAAAGAGCCTTCTTGAGGCATGAAACATGAAACACATTATGTATGTAGACCAAATCTCTTCGCTGAAAACTCCACTCATCCTGACGCAGCTTGTCGTAGATTATCATTGAGGAACTGGAAAATATCCCTGCAACCAATCCTTAGCTTTAGGTGCTCTATTGTCTCCCAATGCCAAAACTACAAATGAAGTAGCCTCATAGTCGTAGAGTGTCTTGAAGAGTGACATCCCAATCGTCATGTGGTAGGTGGTGTTGTAGCAGTGCTCTCCAAGATGTAGGCAATGGATCCTTGCCTTTTGTTGTTATGCCACGCAGTTCCTCAAGTAGCCCTCCACCCATTTGTTCACAATCTTAGTCTACCCACCCATCTAGGGATGGTAACTAGTACTCGAAGTCAGCTCATTACCTACCAACTAAAAAGCTCCATCCAGAAAGTACTAAGAAATCAGCAATCTCTATTGTTGACTATATTTCTTGGAAGGCCATGCAACTGAAATATCTCCTAAAATAACAACTCCGCCACTACAAGTGCTTGAACCTCCGTAGGTATGGCAATGAAGTGAGCAATCTTAGTCAAATGATCGATCACCACGTAAATGCAATCCTTTCCCTACACCTTGGGTAGTCCAGTGATGAAGTCTATCGAAATGCTCTCCCACTTCTAATCGGGAATGGGTAATGGCTAAAGCAGCCCCACCAAAAAAGTATGCTCGGATTTGTTCTATTGGCATGTGGCACACTCCTTAACATATCACAATACATCATCCTTGAGGCCTTTCCACGAAAACCTCTCACAAATCTATCTATATGTATTGAGGTATCTGGGATGTCCTGTTAGAGGTGACTCGTGAATTTCTCTTTCAACTTCGATTCTCAACACAAGAAAACCCAAGAAAATCCTATCCTTGTAGTAGATAGCATCATCCACCACCTTGTAACGATCATCCTAAATTTGTCCATCCAACAACTGGCAGGCGAAGTTGCTCTTGGAGTACTCCAACAAATGAGCTCTCTAATCAGCTAACACCTAGGAAAGGAACAAATGGCAGGTTTCCTAGAAAGGCATTGGCAACCACATTCTTCTTCGCCTTCAAATACTCAAAGTCGAAATCATAGGCTTGAACCTTTCTCATCCACTTTTGCTACCTCTCAATCAAATCCGTCTGCTCCAAGAAATATCGAAGGCTATTGTGCTCAGTCCTAACCGCGAATTTCGCCCCAAATAGACATTGCCTAAACTTGGCCAATGCATGCATAATGACAAGCATCTCCTTATCATAAATCAAGTACAATCTCTTAGTCTTGTTGAGCTTCAAGCTCTCAAATGCGATCGGATGGAAATCCTGCATCAATACTACTCCAATGTGTTCCCCAAATGCGTCGCACTTGAGAACAAAAGGTTAAGAGAAGTCAGATAGTGCCAATATTGGGCATGTACTCATAGTTACCTTCAACTTGTCGAAGGCCTATTGTACTTCCTCAGTCCAACATAATGCTCCCTTCTTTGTGAGGTCGGTCACAGGAACTCCAAGCTGTGAGAATCCCCTCACAAACTGTCTATAGTAATTGAATAGGCCAAAGAACCCTCGCAACTCAGTGACCGAGTGGGCCAATTGAGAATTGTCTAAATCTTCTCTTGGTGCACTTGAACTCCTCGTGCATTGATGGTGTGGCCCAAGGATAAAATCTCCATCATGCCAAACCCAAATTTGGACTTCTTCACAAACAAGGACTGCAACTCCATGATCCCCAATACCTCATCGAAATGCCTCAAATGTTCCTCCCAAGTCTTGCTATATATGAGTATGCCATCAAAGAACACCAACAGGAACTTTCACAACTGCTTGTTGAAGATGTGGTTTATGCAAGATTGGAAAGTGGCAGGTGCATTGGTCAAACAAAGCGCATGACCAAGAACTCGTAGTGATCATAGGGGCATCGAAAAGCGGTCTTGTGTACATCTTCCTCCCTCGCTCGAATCTGATTGTAGCTAGAGTGGAGGTCAATCTTTGAGAAGTAGACTGCCCCATGAAGCTCATCCAACAACTCATCGATCCTCGAGATGGGGTACCAATTCTTGATTGTCTTGTTCAATGCTCGATAATCTATACACGTCTTTAAGAGTCTCATCCTTCACCAACACCAATGAAGATGCAAACAAACTTGAGCTAGGCCTAATGGGTCCCATGTCAAGAAGTTTTGGAATCACCTATCTATCTCATCCTTGAACTTCTTGGGGTGGCAGTAGGGAGCCGTTATGACTGGCTTGGCTCCTTCCTACAACTCGATTGTGTGCTCAAAGTCCTGATGTGATGATGTCCCCGACGGAATGTCACTGAAAACCAAGCTATGCTTAAAGCTCATCATTGTTGTAATGTGTGTGCTGGCCACAAAAGGATTTGGATGGAAACAAACATCACGCCACCCAAACAACATCATCATGATGTCTGAAAATCGCCTCCATGCGCTTGGCCATAATCACTCTAGGACCTCCATTGGACATCCCTCACAAACCCACCTTTCTATCCACCTTGAATTAGAACTCCAATCTCTTGAAACTTTGTGTGTATTTGTAAAGTGTCCAACAATTGAATGCCCAATATGACATTCATGTCATCCAAGTGCACCACGAATAAGCCATTCGTGACTTGGTACTTTCCCAGGGTGATGCTCAACTATGGTACCAAATGTGTGCAGTGTAGGAGCGAGTCTTCTGCCACCTTGACCTTAAACCCCTCATGCTCCATTGTGCGCAAGCCCCTCTTAGCAACTAGGGAGGAATTAATGAAGTTGAGTGTGTTTCCACTATTGAGCATAACGATGACTCGTCCTTTAAGAGTGCTACATACCTAGAATACACTGCACCATGGAGTCCTAGAAAGAGCAACAATGGTACCACATTTCCTCACAAGTGTAGCAATCTTCTCCGCATGAGTTGTCTCCTCATCCTACTCCTCAGGTTCCTCAATCTCCTCCTCACTATCGAACACCACATCAATATATTGGATCTTCCCCTTGCCAAGGCATTCGTGACCCAATTCCCATGGCTCCTTACAAATGAAAGAAAGCTTTCTCCTCCTTAGGTTAATGTGTGGCCTCATCCATTGGGATCTTCTTCTTAAATCGTTTCTTGCCTTTGTCCTTTGGTGGCATAAGTGGCTTTGGGTATGCTTGATTCTTTGAGGTCAAGGTTGACATGTCACATGCCTTCTATATTGCCTCACTGAGTGTCGAGTAGCTATCCACAAATCCTCCTTGCCTCAGTTGTGCCAATTCCTTAAAGTTGAGCTACGAGTCCTTCACATCAAATCTGCCAAAGAGTCTCTCTATGAAGTCGGCATAGGAAGAGATTTGGTCATGTCCACGTATGACCAACCCATCATGCCACCACTCATGAGCGATCCCATCAAGGTGTAGTGCTGCAAATTTGATTGCCTCATCCTCAGCATAGAATTGAGCTGAAAATATGTGTTCACCTTTTGTACTCAAGCTCTTGCCATCAATTTCTTGGATCCATCAAAAAAGGGGAGGTTCAGCTTGTCAATCCTCCGCTTCAAATCATAATTGTAGTTCCCGTTACCCCTGGAGGGTGGAAATCTCATCCTAAGTTCAATGCAGTCCTTGAGTGTCAATTCAGGCCCAAAACCTCCATCAATCCAGTCTTGTTTAAGCTGATCTTGTATCTCAACCAGCGAGGGAGTCTGGTCCTCCTGCTGCTCAATCCTCTGAGGGAAGGTGGGCATCATTGACCTTGTATTGGATATCTAGGTGTGTGCTCTCCCATTAACTAAATTGTCGCCATGGCCATTGTTCTCTCCATTAGCTCCATTTGTCCTTCCATTTACCAAATGAAGGAAAGTCTTGCCAATCTATAGCTATCCTTTTGTTATCTCTCTCAATATGGCCATCAAATCCATGTCTATCTCCCATCCTATCCAAGGATCGATATCTCCTTCGCGAATAGATCTTGTGGTTGTCAATCATCAACCCGCCAAGCTGGCATGATCACCAGCTCTAATACCACTAAAATATCCCAAGCTAATAAACAAGAACAAAATAGACCAAATACACAGTGATAGACCAGCAATTTAAACATTTTATATTCAGAGTACTGCAATTGTTTATTACAATCAGATTGGTGCTCCAAGGACCTTGCAACTTGTCTTCTAACGATAGCTCTGCATTGGGAATCGTGGAGGTTGACAGCGCTATGAGATTGTTATGAACTTGGAGGTCAAAAGTTGTCATAATCTCAGAGTTCACATCTTTCTGTTCGGATGTATATATTGATCACTGTTGCAACACAATATCCTCCTACCGCCTATGTATGCTTTTCAATATATGTAGCAATCTCCTATACAAGCTCTCATGTTTGTTGCCTCTAAACAATAGATGAGCATGTTTGTCACTAATAATGCAATGAAGGATATTGCAATATGTATGAGGCTGCTATTAATGAATGGGCAAATGCCACAATGATGCCAGAGATGTTGCAATGCGAATGTAGTCCAGATCTGTGAGAATGCCTATGATCTCAGCCACGATCTGATTGAACTCATGCTGCAGTTACTAGGAGATGGAGATGGTATGTCTAATGCAATGTGTGCAGCTCCTAATTTGCCACGGTAGCCAATCGCTAATGTATTCATGGCTTTCCCTTTGTATGTCAATGATATAAATGATAAGCCACAGAATATTCGATCTCCAGTGATGATCACTGTGAATACCTCTGAGAAGTCACTTTGAATCATGCAGTCTGAGGTTTGATATTGGCGATCTGAAGCAAACATTCTCCGATCAAACCAAGGATTTTATCACTGATTTGCAAGGAAGATTAATTCAGGTCTATTAGTCAAATTAGGTCTCAAAGAGACTTCACTTAATTGGAGAAATAGCAGACTGGGAAGGATATCTCACCTCCAAAACTGCAACTCCAATTGAATTCCAAAATACGAATCTAAATCACAAGAAAATGCAAAGTTGATCAATGATGACTGATCTATAATCAAGCTGAAATAAATATGGATCTCTAACAATTCAAACCAAGAAAGTCGGCTAACCCAAATGGGCCCCCAAATGAAATAAATCGAAATAGGACCTAGCTAAGCAACGGTGGTGCACAAGTGCAACCCCTCAAACGGGCCCCCTTACAAGGCTAATCAGCTCTTAGCCTCTCCGGGGGCCAAAAGAGCTAACAACAAGTTATAAGTGAGTCCGACTGAATAGGCAACATCACAGGTTAACAGGGTAATTAGACCTGGATACGACTGTGAAAAATCCAATGTATTTAGGGCAAAGCTCTTCAAGAGTAAACACTCTTTTTTATTGAAATCTTGGAGCAATACGATAGAGATGACACCTGGCAAGATGGTGCGTTAGGTTCAAGTCAATTTTTTTGATGCAAAGTGATGATCAATTTAGTGGAACCTTGGGCAAAAGGGAGGGAAGGGCAAAAGAGTCATAATCATCAATTTTGACTGAGTTGTGAGAAGGGAATCTGCCACCATTTGCCTAGCAAGTGTTGGGTTAAATCAATTAAACCGTTGCATGCTGGCAAGCTTTTTGTAATACACATTGCAAGGGCCATTTTACTCTTGAGTTATAGAGAGTTAGTTTTGTTGAACCACCTCTGTAGCTTTAGCCAGTTCTGTAGGAATCTTTCCAAGGCTAGAAATCACCTCATTAGCAAAGCGCTACCTAGAATCTTTAACTACACCAACCAATCCACCTTTAGCATTTTGAAAATTTTAAAATTCATGGAGTTAATAGCTTTGGGTGGGTTACGAGAAATTCCTTCGGCAAGAATGTGATAGGGGGATTTGGTAATAGTTTTCATTTGTTTTCTGACACGGGGCGATCTCGTTGGTGACATCATGTTGAGAAATCCATCTTCAGGGCACAAGGTTTTGTTAAGAAGTGTCAATTTGCCTCGTCATTGAAGCAAATGTTTTCCATAGCAAGATTCATTATTTCACTGGAAACAAAGATGATCAGATTGATGCCATGGGAGGAGAAGGGGATGTATTGGAGCAGCAAGCACTGAGGCTCCTAGCCAAAGTGATGGGTGATCAAAAAAGTGAGATAAATGCGCACTCTGTGAAGATGTAGCAATTCCATGAAATTGTTATCTGATGGAGGCTATATGGTGATGTGACAAAGCATATTGAATAGCACAATGAAAACCTTCTGCATGGACTAGTGTGTAAAGTGTATTAACCTTCGGATTTTCATAAAGAACAAAGATTTTTAAATATAACTTGGGGAATTCACCAATTTCCCCCCAGTTTACCAAAATGAAAACAAAATGGATAATAAAATAGCATTATTTAATAATATTAAAATCATTCTGAAAAATGTTTAATATTCCCGTAATAACCTTGAAGCTCGATACATGAAAACAAGCATAACTTTTGACTAGCAAGGTATTTCACATTGAAATTTTGACCAGACATCAAGAAAGATAAGGCAGCCACAACCCAGAAAAAATTGTTCATGACGAGATTCCAATGGCAAAATTTTATGATTTCCAAAAATAGGCTGATAAAAGCTTTTGAATCTATCAGACGGTGAACCAGGTGGACGTGAAAAGCAGTTACATTCCATAGGATATTGGTAAGGACATAACCCTACTGGGTTTTGATAAAACTTCATAATTTTTTTCATATTTGATCAGTTTTTGTGTTTCACAACAATGCATCCTGATTCGCTCTAAGTGCGATCAGAGTACTTCACAAGAGGCCCTTGACTTGACATTCAGCTTTGGCTTTGGCATGACAAACTACTCACAATTGACTGAATTTTTTGCGCCTTAACAACAATATTGACAGGTCCTAAAGACACTGAAAATGAGCTGACACATATTAGAGTTCAAAGATGATGAATGACTGAGGACGCTGGCAAAATTAACAAACTCATGCTCAGTTAACAAATGCCTTTAAGTAGCCTGACACTTATATAACGAAAAATTTGGAATTGGTTAAGTCAAAAACAGGGGTAACAAACAGGCATGGGAGTTCAGTTAAAGGGCAGGAGCCTGCATGAGATGCTCAATATTATGATGGATGTTTTATGCTAGTTAATTTCATCTTATTCCTGTTTTTTTGTAATTTATTATTTGTAATATAATTTCCATCTATTAGTTTAATATATAATTAGCAATCATTTTCCCTTTATCCCCTAAATCCGGCAATTTTTTTGCTGTACTTGAAAATGCATCACTTGTCCCCACATCCCTATGTCCCAAAAACCAAGGCAAATATTGAAAATAAGTTTTGAGTGCTGAGTGTTGGAGGTCATAAACATTATTTGCTTTGGCTTCCTCAACGATACTGACTTTCATAAATTCATACAGATTGATGTTATTGATAGCTTTCCTAACCAAAATATTAGGATCATTGGAGAAAGGTGAATGTATACACTTTAATGTCCAGATATAAATGATAGGTCCTCTTGAAAGCATCAAAGACAGCTTTGCAATCATATTGATTAGGTGCTCCAAGTATCAGAATGTAGCAATATCATACTTATAGGACAACTAATCGCTTTGGTAGTTTGATAAGAAAGATCAAGAGCAATGATGGTGAAGAGGTGCAGATAAGGATAATGGTAGGAACTAGCAAAGATTAAGGATAACGTTGTTCTGCCTAACTCTAATTAGTAAGTAGTATCAGTCAAATATTGATGTGTGTGAACAAGATTTTCTTGTCAAGGTTTCCAATATCTGTTGTACTTTCCTATAATCATCCTAATTAGCAGTCTTTAGTATATTTACTTTTCTTCCTTGTATTAAAACAGAGTTATGTCTAGATACCCAATAAGAATTCCTAAACAAGAAGAGTAGTTTTGATTCCTGGAGTATTTCTCATTTGAAGTGAAACTGAGTGCAATGAAAGGATCACATGTACTAAAAGAAAACGGGAAGAATATGACATACCAAATCCATATCCAATGGTTGACCATAAGAAATAGCCATTGAAAAGGCCCTTATTTGTTGACCAATCATATCTGCAGCATTCAAGATGATCACATAACCAAGAAATAACAATTCACTAGTTGAAAAATAAACTGACATCTTTGCATAGCATGTTAATGTTTAACATCAAAATGAAGAAATGATTATATGAAATGCTAACAAAAAAGCTTGTAAAGTTGACTTGGATCCAAATGGTGAATTCCCTGTTTGTACAGACTAATATTCCTGACATTAAAAGAAAATAATTGGAGAGAACAATAAGATGGACATCATAAGAAAAACAAAACATAAATTACATATTTACATGATTGAATATTCAATGACATTTAAGCAGGTGCCAGTAGTTCTCAAAGCATGTCAGAAACTATTACTCATTATTTGACCAAAATGTATGGCAGGGAAAAATAAAAAATCTCATAGTAATTGTCAGATGGTTATGAAATAATAAATGCTATGTTCAACTGTTTCTGGGATGGGGGTAGCAAGAAACGAGGGAATGTATTTCCAGGATGGAAGGGGATGGGAGGCCTTCTTTTGGTTACATGGTTGAGTATTCAATGACATTTAAGCAGGTAACAGTAGTTCTCAAATCATCTGTAACCAACTCTTAATCATCATTTGAACAAAATGCATAGCAGCGAAAAATTAAAAAATCTCATAGTAATTGTTACATGGTTAAGAAATAATAAATGCTACACTGTTTCTGGGATGGGGGCAGCAAGAAACAAAGGAATGCATTTCCAGGATGGCAGGGGATGGGAGGCATTTTTGTTGGAGGGGGTGAGTGGGGATCATCATATTCATTATAGAGCCACATTACATTGGAGTTGAATTAAGAATTCACATGAAATTCAATGCACAAATTATCAAAATTTAATTGTTTTTATTGTTAGAACTAGTATACATATACAACACATGAAATTCAATGCACAAATTATCAAAATTTCATTGTTTTTATTGTTAGAACTAGTATACATATACAACAAGTAAAACAAAATGCGCTTCAAAGCTATTTCTTCAACTCTCAACCTCATAATTGGTGTAATATCCTTTTCTTTCATGACACACTAAGCTGAAAGGAAAGGAGAAGAAGAATGAATTGGAATGAAAACCCATATTGATATCTATTGTTAAAAACAGCTCGTCAGTTGTAAGTTACAGACATCAAATAGAAAGCAATCACAAGGTTTGCTCTTCTTTCCCAAAATTGATTAGACTGCATCGAAGTTAGTAGCACTTTTTCTCCCCATTACAGCAGCATCAAATAGGTTTTCTTGTGACAAATAACAAAAGGTAGGCTTCAGTTTAAACAGCTGAACTATAAAGCTTTGAGATAAATGCATTCAAATTGATACTGGCAAATTTTATCATTAACAATAATGGATGATGCCTCAAACTTTTTAGTATATTTTCATTGCATCTGTTCGAAACATTATTAAATACAAATAAAGGGTTTTATTCAGGATCCCCGATATATTTCAGCTGTACTTACTATTCTGGTTTGTTTTAAGACATTCTACATCATACTCCTAAGTTTATATCAATTTTGACTTTTATCTACAGATTTTTTGTAGCAGCTGATTCCAGACATGTTCATCAACTATTATCTTAAGGCATATTTACTTTTATATTTTCCTGTTCATAGAGGGCCTAGACATCCCCATGATGACAAACTATCCCAGTGATGGCCACATGTTCCCCCATTTACTGAAAGTTTCTGATCAGGATAGGGGCCTGGGTTCAGCAATGGAGACACTTTTAAGGCATCCCCATCATCCCCAAACTGTATCAGAAAAGGGGTATCCCAAAAAGACCCAAGGATGCACTCCCACGTAACATAGCATTTATGTCATTAAGCAAGGAAAATTGGAAAACGAAATATGGAAATTTGGAATAATCAGGTTGGAATTGGAGAAGAATTCAGAAATAAACCTGAATTAGAAATAAAGAACAGCAATTAAGAATAGTTAAGGAATGATTAAGAAAGAGGAAGGGGCACCACTCATGGGAAGATATATTAAGAAGTTGTGAAACGCATTTGAGGGGAGCAATAGTTTATATCAGACTTACATTTGCAGATCTGTGAATGAGAAGATAAAAGGGAAGATCATCGAAGAAAGGTTGAAGGCATAATTGTAAGAAGAGCTTATAACAGAATTGTAAGAACTAAGAAGAGTATGTGCAGATATAAAAGAGGAATACGTGCAGATATAAAAGAGGAATATATGCAGATATAAAAGAGATGTATATGCAGAGATAGAAGAATATGCTGATGCAAATTGAGAAGGAAAGTATACAAAGACTTAAAGGAGAAGTATAAAGAGAAGACATAATTTGAAGGTGTAAATCAAAAAGAATAAATGGAGAGGAAAATAAGGAAGTGACTCCTTGAAAAGGCTAAAGTTATGAAGGATTGTGACTCATCCAAAGGGTGGTAATTGTGAAAGGTTGTGAGCATTGCAAAGGGCAGGCATGATGAAGAGGTGTGATTCTGCCCCACATTGGAAGATATAAAGGAGAGAAGGTCTCATTTGAGGACATCTAAGGGAGATCAATTTGGGAATTATATATTGTTCTCAAAGGCAACAATGAAAAGTGGTGACTCAATTCATATGAAAGGTGATGGCCCTCCTTCCAACAAAATATAAAGGAGATTTCATTACAAGTATAGAAGGATCTCTTATCACACCTCACTCATGAATCCACAAAAGCAATTCCCATTCATTCCATCTATCACAGCTCTTCTACGGAATGTGTTCTTCTCTCATACGATTCTATACGGACATCAAATGAAGCAAACAATTAATCAGAAAATCACTCTATCAAATCACCATACACTCAATTCACCAATATATCAAACCAGCACTTGTTGCATCATCACTCGTCAATCATCTAATCAACAATCTCTTAATCATCACTCAAAAATACCTCAAATCATACAATCAAAACAATTCATTCAGTCAATCAATCATTAATACAAATATCAATCATCAGAAAAACACACAAATATAATCATAGCAAGAAGACATTCAGCAGATCAGCCAAAAGCAATTCTGATAAGTACGGAATTCTTAGATAGAACATCTATTCGTCAATCAGGAAATACATAGAAGTAATTGATAATCAGATCGGGCTTAAAACAACAATCTGATATTCTTTCCAGATCTGCTGTTTGGTGTGTGTGTGTGTGTGTGCATATATAGTTTATGGATAAGTAGATAATGCTTATCTCTTATGTGTATATACATATGATATAACATAAAAATGCCCAACTGTCTGAAATCCATTTTGTAGGAAGGATCAGGGGTGTAAGAGGAGGATTATAAGAGGGTTATCTAAGTAGGCCACCCTAGAGATGACCATATAACTAGCTGCTAGGGGCAAGAGGGCTTTGTTATCAATATGTTCTTGGGCTTAGACGAAAGAACCAAGAAACCCCCATACAACCTCCCTCCAACTCAAAAATGATGGCACTTGTCTTTAGATGGATGAGGAATTGATATGGAAAGCAAATACAAGCAACCCACTAAGTAGGCCACCTTGGTGGATGTCCATATTGACTATCCACCGAGGCCAAGAGGGCTTGGCATTCACTCCAGTCTTGGGCTAAGTACAAATATTGCTTCGACTAGACCTATCATGATTGTTCCTCCAAACCCTAATGTGTTTGTATAATATTATAGATATTGTATAAATGTAATTTGTTATTGTCTAACCCTAATAACTGGAAATATATATATAGATATATGTATATGTTTCTTGCATTATGTTTGTGGGATTCAAATCCAAAGCCACATTGTTTATAGAGATATTTTTGTGGTGAGATGTAACCCTAACCCTAATTTGTTGCAATTGTGATTCTAGGGCAAATTTGGAAGGGGGCATTACAATTTTTGTAGTTTACAATTGTTATGGGTTTTTTAATTGTTTGATCCTATTCTACCATGGTACAAGGTTGATTTTATTTCTGACTTACTTTTATGCTAGCGGTAAATGGTAGTGCTTGAGTCTCACATTATTGATGTGGCCTGATATCAGATTGTCATCCAGTTGTTTCAGTCTTACTGCTCCAGAATCCTTGCTCTGATGGATGTAATTAGGTCCCAGCCATTGCACTTTTAGCTTCCCCTACATCAAAGAATTTGCTATCATACATCAACACCGAATCCCCTATTTTGAATGTCTTTAGTGTTAGGTTCCAATCATGCCATGCCTTGTCTCTGCCGCTTCAACTGATGATTATAAATTGCAATCTACCAAAATTCATCGAATTTGCTCATGTTCTCCATCTATTGTGCCAAAGACTGATCATCCTCCAGAAGCATAGTCAGTGCGGTATGCATATTAGGTATAATGAAGTTCATTGACACTATTGCATCCAAACAATATACGAACTAAAATGGGGTGAAGTTCCTAGTCCTCTTATACGGAGTGCAATACACCCAAAGTAACACTGGTACTTTTATACCACAATCTGCCTTGATTAGGTTACATCTTGGTCAATGCCTTCTCAAATATCTTAATCAATGCTTCCCAAACCCCGTGGGCTTGTGGATGATATGGTGAACTCTTCTTGTGCATAATCATGAAATTTTGAAGTAGCTCCTTGATCATATTATTGATAACATGCTTCCCCTAATCACTAACAATGCTTATTGGTCATCCATACCTTGTGATTATGTTCTCATATAGAAACCTTACAACAATCTTTATTGTGCGATCCCTTGTTGGCTCTGCCTCTTCCCATTTTGTCAGATATTCTACTACAATAATGATGAATCCAGCCTTTGAATGTCTTGTTGGTGGGTCGATTGGTCCAATGAATTCTATTGCCCGCTTCTCAAATGGGTTTTGTGCTAGTATTGGTCTTAGCAGCATCTCATCCCTTGTGGTAGGCTTACCTCCTCATTGACAAATGTCACAACCTTTTGCATACTCCTTGGTATTCTTGTGTAGTGTCAACCAACACAACTCTCAGTGTCCCTTGGTTTTATAGGAAGCTAAGCGCATTCAACAATTTGTGGAAGGAGATTTCCAAAATGAGTTCACAGAAATCTATATTTCTCATGGGTGGCCTACTAGTAAACTAGCAAAGATGAAACAGAAATGGATTTTACTGCAAGCTTATCCTTTGGAAGATCAAAGAGAGATTTTAGAAGCTATATACTCCAAATATCAGTTTCAATACCTCTACCTCATGTTGCAGACAGAGATGACAGCCCAATATACAATTGGCGTTGACATTAATGAATTTAATGAGGTTTTCAAAACAATTAAGGCGGGACTTAGAAGATCAGAGGTTTAGATTTCAAACTTAGTTAACTCAACAAGCTAAACATCTAGTGAAGGATAACTTTTGGCTACACATCATCTAAAATAGCAAATAATCTATAAATTTTGAGCAGCTATCTCCCAACATTTAAGTCTAGTGTCTACACTACCTCTAAGGACATCTCCTAACTCCGTCCCTCAGTGATGATTGTTTATTCAGTTTTTTGCTATTTGGAAGGCAACTCTTCTTCTTTTTTTATTTTTATTTTTTTTTTTGGGGGGGGGGGCTAATTTAAATAGCATATAATAGTAATACATATTGATGTTATTAATTACATATAAATTATGCTGTGCTTTAGTTACTCAGCAGGTATGGTTATGCCTTGTCGACTGATTGAGTTTTGGGAATTACTTGACAACCATCAGCAAGTTTACCTAGTTCTTCTGTAGTCAAGAAAGGGGATTGTGTGTTAAAACTACTCCCTTAATCCAATTTTGTGTAAGAGCATTGAATGTATATAAAAGCAACTGTTATATCATATGAACACTCTTGAATTACTTTTCTATTCTCGGATGAATCATTTATGTTTAAGAAATCAATTTACAATGCCTTAAATACTTGTATATTCATACAGCAAGTAAACAGATACAGCACACCAGCAAGAACTATCAATACCATCTGAAGAACTAGAAAAGAATTGATCAGTATCCCTTATTTGCACATCCTTGATTGCTCACTATAAGAAACAATCAATTATTCCCTACCCTTAGTATCCAACTTGCTTCTTTTATTATCCACAACCATAGCATATGTCATGGAACTAAACATGTGCAGATATTTACCTTTGGCTTTTGTCTCAGGAATTATATGTTATGAGCTTATGACACAATGCATCTATGTTACCCCAGGTTTTCGGGACACGGGGGGGGGGGGGGGGGACAAGGAAACGGGTTTCTAGGACGGTTTTTTTTTTCTCGGAGCAGGGGACGGCAGTGGGAACAGCTATATAAAAAAATAGGGAAAATTTAAAATATTCATATAAAATCATGGATAACGCATGCTTATATAAATTATAGAACCTTAACATATAATGTTTGTGTTAAATAATTGAACTTTAGAGTTCACATGAGAGTGGAAATCAAACAAATTATCAAAACTGAAACATTAATTTTATGGGACAGCCAAAGGAAAGGTTTCCGGAAGTTTCAGAGTTTCCGGGATGTCCCGGAAACGGGGACGGGTCAATTTTTGCCGGAAACGCGTCCCCGGGTAACATAGCTATGCACAGACTTCTACTCAAAAGATATATCATCATATGAACTGCCTCACCCCAATATCTAATGATATGCCCATGTTATGCTACATGAAGTGAACCATCTTCATAATTCCTCCATTCCTCCTTTCCACAGCCTGAATTTTCTGCCGAGTGTATAGAACCAAGACTTGCATTTATCATTTACCATTATCTCACCTGCAAGTTTTAATGTGCCTACCAGCCTGATTTGATTTTTTTTTCACACTGAGGAATGAAAATGGTGCACTTGCATACTTTTTTTTTCCAACTTAAAATGACCCCTTACAAGAGTGCCAGCCTGTGAATTTGCTCAATATTGAGAAGAGGCAACTAAGTACTAAACGAGGTGATCAAAACTAACAATATAGATGAACTTATGAAGATCACTGGAACTCCAGAATACCTAGCACAATTAAAATCTGAATACAAGATTGTAGTAATGCACAGACAAATGAAAATTGAAAGTGAAGAATTACACAAAGGTTAGAAATTACAATGTTTATGTGACACAAACCAATGCCACACATAGAAGAACAAAAAAATATAGAGAATGCATGATAAAACTATCCTATAACAGTATAACCAATATTAGGACCAAAATTAACAAAATTGCATTAATATTAATAACCAACTCTCCACACCATAATGAAATGAAGTCAAACCTTTGATAACATAACAATCCTTGTTGAAGATTACCTGAATGCAAAACAGATGAGTAATCCAGGTAAAACAATGTCTCCAAAACCAATCATATTATCACCT
Source organism: Thuja plicata (assembly GCA_018584345.1). Taxonomy (NCBI): domain Eukaryota; kingdom Viridiplantae; phylum Streptophyta; class Pinopsida; order Cupressales; family Cupressaceae; genus Thuja; species Thuja plicata. The sequence continues at coordinate 669,891 of MU227477.1, read as the reverse complement.
CCCCAAGGATCAAAAAACCGAGGGATCCTAAGAAGCATGGGAATATTTTCACCACCAGATTTATCACCACGTGCAACCTGAAAGACCAAAACCATCTTAAAAAATCTTAAATATAAATCTAATCTCAAACTTTAGTACACATCACTCCCTCTATTCCACTTCCCCATTCATTCACATAGAGCCATAAAGCAAGATACATTTAGAACATTTAAGAAAACATGTAATGTTTCCACATTTTTATTCCAAGATCTATTGAATTTTGCAGTTTTGAAGAAGTGTGTGCTGCCAATCTTTATTATGACCTCTTTACAGAATATATTTTCTTATTTATCTAATAGAAATTCATTAATATCTCCTTTCTTTTCTTCCTTCCATTAACATCAACAAAAATACTATGCACAAACTCTGAAACCTTCAATGAATATCTAATAAAACTAACATTTGTAATTCTAGAACTTGTTCTAACCCATATGAAAAAAAAAATTCTCCATATTTGTTTCCTATAATGTTTTATTGCATTTGCAGCACATTCTCTGCAGCTCATATTCAGCTACATGTATGACGTCATTTTCACTATCGCAGATAACAACTTTAAGTTTTTAAATTATTCCCCTAAAATAGTTTTCACTGTAATTGAATCAAATTTTAAACATATCTATGACAGGTCAAGAAATGATACCCTTGTCAAATATAATGCCCTAATGTGTATAAAACAATATTTGAATGAATATAGGAAATTGATGGCTGAAAGATCTTATTGCTTGCTAAAGAGATTTTTAATACAATTCTATGCTCCTGATGGTCCAATAGGCATGTTCCTGAGTAAACAGCAGAAAGTATTCCTTCCAGATCTAGTTGATCTCATCTGGGACAACCAATCTAAAGTTGGAGTTAGGTGAATGAGGATTTCGGCTCAATGAGAGGACCATAGGGCTCTAAGATCCCTACTGGAGCAGCAGGTAGAACTTGCAAGGGCAGGTGAGAGAGACAGGTCCATGGGTGAGGATGTGGTCTCCATGGGGAGAACATGGAGCTCTAAGAACCATACAGATCAGATAGAACTTACAAGGGCAGGTGGGAGAGGTGGATCAACGGAGTTGACAACCAGAGAATAATGTTTAAGAAAAGTAGACAGCATGGAGTAAAATTCTGCTCTAGCTTCTAATCTAATGCAAATCATCCTGCCAGATATCCTCCAATAGTCTATTATTTATCTCTTTAACACCATCTAGCAAATGGTTAATGAGATAATCATCCAGTCAACAAAGAGGGACATGTGAGTGGAGATAGCCAGTTGCATGGCTCTTGCAGTAGCAAGGCAGCCCAGACAATGTGGGGGATTTTAACATATTTCAGAGAGCCTTCAAAGTGTCTGCTCCTCTACTGAACTTTGGTTTGGTGTTGGTATCAGCTGGAATTCGGCACTCTATTAGCAGAATGATGCAAGACTGTTTGTGGTTATTTTGTTAGAATTGACCACTATTCCTCGCAGAAGAATTTTTGGGGGATTGAATCAAGCTAATTCTTCTAATGCTAGATTTAGTAATTTTTGGGCTGGTGCTTTTTATTGCTGACTTTAGATCCACATGTACTTTTTTGATAGCTATGCTATCCTCTCTGAAACCTTGATGGAGGATTTTACGGTTCATCTGTATTCACAATCTCCAATTCTTGTAACTACTTAATCAATTTGGAATCATCCAAATCTAGGACCTATATTAGGTGGATAATGCTTTAAATTTGTTGTCTATTAATATGATATTACCCCATCCAGCAGAAGTTTTCAGAATAATGGACTCTCAAGACTTGAGGTATTTTGGCCTCCACTGCCTCCTGGGATATTGAATCTTCAAATTCATGAACGGAAAAAAGGTAATCCGGGCAAGCAGGGATTGGGACTATATCAGGAATTCTGATTGGCATTCTGATCTTTACAATTCTCAAATAGTAATCAATGCTATGGATGCAGGAATGATGCGAGAATGATAATTGGATACAAATATGGAGGAAGCTCATCGGTTAAAAAGAAAATTTGACAAATTAAATTTTATTCATTCAAAAAGAGAGAGAAATCACACTGCAAAACTAGCTTTAAACAAAGATGACAGTTTATCCAAATTAGCATCATCGGGAGCACTGAACACCTTTTGCCCTGCTCCTTAACCCATTGAGATCAAGCACATTCCGAATTTGAATGCATCATTTATCCCCCCAACTCTCCCCACTTCTTTTTTCATGATTTAACAAATCCCATCAAATTGAATCACCTTCAAAATTTTGGTCTTGTTATGTTGTGATTTTATCATTGCTTCCTTGAGCTCCCTCAGTGATGATTGAGCACAAGACAACCTTTTTTGGCAATAAACTGTATCTTTAGCGCACGTTCTATTTCTCAGTAATGGGGATGTAGGGAGTATCTGTTTCTGTCTGGAGCATCTTCAAGCAAGAAATTTCCACTCCTTGTAAATTCTATTTCAATTCTAAATCCCTACCCTTGCTCATCCTCCTTCATGGGGATGTAGGGAGCATTTGTTTCTTTCTGGAGCATCTTCAAGCAAGAAATTTCCACTCTTCTTGTAAATTCTGTTTCAATTCTAAATCCCTACCCTTGCTCCTCTTCCTTTATGATTCTCTTGCTCTCATTCTTGTTTTTCTGAAATTTGCTTGATATTTCCCAAAGCCCGAGTACATTGTTGATATTTTCACCAAACCCTACTCAAAAAGAAAGTTTCTTCATTTATGAGCTTTGTTGGTAGTTCAGAAGGCTACTTCAAGGGAGGCTTGTTATTAGTCCTAGTCCTTTCTTCCCTCTGTACTTTGTGAAGCCTTCTCTCTTTTTTGGGGAATTGTGAGATGCAGTGAGGGGCTTCTCTTTGAAGGGATTTATTTGTACATCGGATACCTCATGAACTTCATTTGCCGAGACCCATCTTTTCACCCATCAAAGTTGCACTTGGGGGGTACTGTACATTTATTATTTTTCTCACTTGGATGTTATTTATTTCCTACATAACTTTAGCTTGTTTAGTTGTAATTAGTGGGTCCAATGTGGAAAGATGGCATCTTTTCATGAATGTAACACTCGTCTATTTTTTGTTAGAGTTACTTTTCTCATTTGCCCCCCCCCCCCCCCCCCCTCATTCCTAAATATGTATCCACTCCAACTGTTTATTCATTAATTCTTTTTGAGCTCTCGTAATGTTGTTTTGCTTCTTAAGAATTTGCATTTCTCTCAAAGGAAACTACCCCTATTATACTATTTTGATTTCATAACCAAACGTAATTACAGTTTCATAATTTCTATTATGTGAACTAGATTTTGGGGCAATCTCTATTTTGTAAATTCTAACACAAAAATGTTTAAAGAAGTTTTTTCAGCTTTGAGTAGAACTTGGACACTGCAAGAAGCAAATCCTAAGGGGATGTCTGGAATAATTATGCAGCCCAACTTGGGTAATCGAACACAGAGAAACTCCAAGCTATGAGAGAGACATGATGAATAAAGGATGAAGCTAGAAGAATTGGTTTTTAAATCTTTTTGGATTGAGGTGGCTTATGTATTTCGAAACTTTTCGATGCAAAATGTCAAGAAGTTAGAAAGAAAAGCATAGACAACTAAACACAGTGCAAAGAAGAATTGTTACAAAAGGTGGATGCCTTGGTCTTGTAAGATTAATTTGTTACATTTTGTATGGTGTGGAACTCATTGTCCCCAATTCAACACTTTGTATTGATTTTTTTGAAATGGCATGATGTTTGATAACATTTAAGAGTGATATAAGCAAGAAGATCAAATGCCCTGAGCAGCTTGTGACATGGGACAAATATATGAATATTCTTTGCTATATTAGGAGCCATGTACATATGTTGTATATGGAAACAAGGAAACTCCAAATAAGAGTCTTGAGTTGTAGTGGCATACAAGAAGCTATGTTTAAGTGTTTATGAGTACATGCATCATATTTTAATAATGAACTTAATCTCTTTATGTGAAATGAGTTCTCAAGCTTTGAATTGTATAAATGATTATCCAAGTTCATGTTCAAAGATGTTTGATAGGGCTGCTTAGATTCATTTATATTAATTGTGTGTATGGATGGGTGACATTGGGGTAAATGCAGGAGATACTACAAGGTGCACTATCCTTACACAACTAAGCATATAGAAGTTATCCAAATTGGTTACAATGTCTTTTGCAAATATCCATGTGCAATGAGATTAGCCTAGGCTCAAGCACATCATATGTGTGTGGACCTAATTGGCTTGCAGTTGTGGCATGGGTTGTGTAATCAAACCCTAGTTTCATTAGGATGGAGACAAATAGCTAATCTGAGATTCGGCGTATATTATAATATGAACTAGTCATTGATTCTTGAACGCACTAGCCCAAATCATCGGTTAGACCCAAGTGTTAATGTTTTCAACCAGAAATGCAAAAAACAGAGAGCAGATAACTAAGAACACAAATAACAGATTGACACAATCATTTTATCTTGGGAAAACCCTCCTTCTCGAGGGAAAAACCCAGCCAAACCAGAAAAAAAATATCACTTTATTGAAATAATGAATGAGTCTGGATATTTTACAAGGCTCTCAAGCTAAGATAATAATGAATGCTCTCAGCATGATAATATAGAATAGGAATCACAGAATAAACCAGCATGATAAAATATCACTGAGCACCTACAGCAAAACATCTCTCATAGACACTAACAGTCACCTGCCATATACTCAGAATCTCATAATAATACAAATATTTGACACTACACACGATAGTCAAAGTCCCAGCGAAATGATAGAATGCATATGGTACAAAACCAAAAAACTAGCACCAATGCAAAGAGAGCATCGAACATACCTTATAATCTTCGACTATCGTAAGAAATGAATGGATGGCAGTTACACCAGCAAGCCATTACAAATTCTCCAGTCTTTAGTCATCGACATCAAGAATAAGAGTCACAATATGAATGAAGGAGACGTAATAAAGAAATTTGTTGACGGCATAAATCAACAGCAGTAAAGAAGCAAACCAATACATCTTCTCATTCTTAAGACACAAAGAATGACCTGCGGCTACTAAATAAGAAGTCGTTACAAGAGCATATGACAAATAGCAGTTACAATAATGCTTGATACAAGGAGTGTAACCTCTTCAAATTCTTATGTTTTACGATAGCAGAGAATACAAAGCAGGAGTCTCAGAATCATTATTGAAGCAATCATCGCAAGCATGAAAAATGTCTCATGCAGCTACAAACATTAACACTCACCTTAGCAAAGGAGATATTTTTCAAATTCTCATGTCATGGAGTCTCTCAACATGACAGTCACAATGGCTACACCCATTGTGAAGGAAAGCAAAAATTTTATCACGGAATCTCTCAACATGATAGCATCATGGAGTCACTCAACGTGATGTTCACCGTGGCTACTCCCATGTGTGAAATAAACGCAAGCTCACATCACGGAGTCACTCAACGTGATGTTGTCATGGAGTCTCTCAACATGACATCCACTATGGCTACCCCCATGAGTGGAAAGAGCAACAAGGGCTTTCACCTCAAATTTCTCCATCTCAGAGATAAATACATTACAAGGGCTTTCATCTCAAATTTCACCGTCTCAGAGAAAAATGCATTACAAGGGCTTTCACCTCAAATTTCTTCGTCTCAAAGAAAAATGCATCACAAGGGCTTTCACCTCAAATTTCTCCGTCTCAAAGAAAAATGCGTTACAACACATAATAAGAACTGATGAATGTTGAGACTCCCTCTCAGCAAGGGCAGCATTCTCACAGCTTTGTTTTTTCACAAAAAAACAGTTGTCTCTAATATTTGACCAAACAAGGAGCTTTCAAAGCCACACTGCTTCTAGAGCTTGTTGATCCTCTGCAAAGGACTTGACACTCTCCCTCTACCACACAAACTCCCTCTGGATCTTCAAGCACTTGCATAAATCTGGTTCTGAATCCTTCCTTAAACCTTGCTCTGATACCATGTTAATGTTTTGAATCAGAAATGCATAAAACGGAGAGCAGATAACTAAGAAGTAAGAACACAAATAACAGATTGACACAATTATTTTATCTTGGTAAAACCCTCCTTCTCGAGGGAAAAACCCAATCACACCAGAAAAAATATCACTTTATTGAAATAATGAATGAGTCTGGATATTTTACAAGGCTCTCAAGCCAAGATAATAATGAATGCTCTCAGCATGATAATATAGAATAGGAATCACAGAATAAACCAGCATGATAAAATCTCATGAGCACCTACAGCAAAACATCTCTCATAGAGACTAACACTCACCCACCATATACTCAAAATATCAAAATAATACAAATATTTAACACTACAAACGATAAACAAAGTCCCTGGAAAATGATAGAATGCATACGATACAAAATCAAAAAACTAGCATCAATGCAAAGAGACCATCGGACATAGTCTTATAATCTTTGACTACCGTAAGAAATGAATGGACTACGATTACACCAGCGAGCCGTTACAAATTCTCCAGTCTTTAGTCACCGACATCAAGAATAAGGGTCACGATATGAATGAAGGAGGCATAATAAAGAAATTTGTTGACAGCATAAATCAACAGCAGTAAAGAAGCAAACCAATACATCTTCTCATTCTCGACACACAAAGAATGACTTGTGGTTACTAAATAAGAAGTCATTACAAGAGCATATGAAAAATAGCAGTTACACTAATGCCCGATACAAGGAGTGTAACCTCTTCACAATCTTATGTTTCACGATAGCAAAGAATACAAAGTAGGAGTCTCAGAATCAATACTGAAGCAATCACCAAAGGTATAAAAAATGTCTCCTATAGCTACAAAAATTAACACCAAGATATGATAGGAATCTAGCTCAAGCCTATTTAGTTGTATGCAAAGGCATTCATACTCTTGTAGCTCAAAAAGAGGCAAAATCCCTATAAAAAAGTCAATTAGTTTGGCTGAATTCAAGTGCCACTAGTCAAACATAAAATAACTTTGGCATAGTTAAGCACTTGAAGCAGATGCATAAAGTGTTAAGTTTCTTGCACACTTGAATTTCGTGTATTTCCCTAGCTATGGAAAATTCTTAAGATCATAGTGAACAATAAACTATGAGAAGTTGCCACATGTGAAGTGGTCCTTGCCAAACCATTTCTACAAACGAAAAAAGATCATTGGCTTACTACTAGAATGATCTCCCAATATTTAGTAGCATTAAATTTGCATAAGTTAGTGTGATCTTGCCACCTGTTAGCAAGACACATTATAAAGTATGGGAAGATCATTGGATAAGCAAATAAGCTATCCCTCAATATGCCAATATCCATCTAATCAAGGAAGCCAATCCCATCTTAGATGTTGACATAAGTCCCATCGACAGATCTAAAGGTACTAATGAGAACCAGAGAATGTTTTCAAGATCTCACGCTAATTGTTGAGGGTGCAAGGAATCAGTCATGTGGTTAATCTATTCACAAGCATTCTAAGAGCGTGTTTGAACACAAATTTGCAAGAAATGCAACTATTTGACTCAACAATGGATGAACAATTGCTTTCTATCCACCATAACCTTCATATTAAGATCAAGAAAAGGTTTCAAGGTAAGAAAAATTTACATTTTCAGTTATGAATTTACATTATTGTTATCTTGCAATTTGCAATTACAATACTTATTTTGTATAGATAACAAGCCAACTCAGTTGATTTAATTATATCAAAAAGCGTATAGAATGCTCAACTAATTGATCTCAACAAGATTTATCTAGATTCAAAATTGCTCATAGATGAAGATGAAACACTTTTTGAGGGGGGAAGACTTTAATCTCTTGAGGATGAGCAAGGTATTTGATGAAGACCAATTGCATCAAATCAGGAGAGGCAGAATATTGGAGTGTATTATAGCAACTAGTCGCACTGGCTCCATCCACTTTGTGTTACTTGGCAGTCTGTATTTTGTGTGTTGCCATTTGTATTTCTTATTTATAATTGATTTTGAGGTTCAAGCTTTGAACTCAAACCATGTAAAAATGTACCCTATGTTGGAAATATTGTCATTCATGTCAAAGGCACTCAGGTGCATATTATTGGAAAAAATATCATTATTAATGTCAAAAGAGTATGGATGAGATCATTGAACATATTGTCATTGATGTCAATGCATGATTCATTGATATCAAGATGGAAATAATTTTTGTCACAATGATTTTATCAATGAAGAATAGGGAATATCTTATGAAGAGCAGAAATTTATAGAAGGCAACAAATTAAGGTTTGAATTATTAGTTATCAAATAGTCATGCCTTTATAAAAGGTTGTCTCCTTTCAAAGGCATGACTCCTTTCATGAAAAGGCATAATGAGGATATAAAGGTGAAGAGAAGTTGGATAGAGGATTATGGAAATGTGATAGGAGATTTGTGTGTAGAAAATTATGACATCATTCAAACAGATTTATTAATGAAGAGGTGTGATTAGGACATGAAAAAAAGAGTTACATCCATTCATAGAATCATTAAAGATATAAAAGCCAATCATTCAAGTGGAATAGAGTGAAGAATGTGTGGAGTAAAACGAAAGTAGAGTGTGTAAGTATAAATGATATAGAAATCTGATTTATATATATATGAAGAATATTGCACACTAATGAAGGGTTACCTCTCTTGGTGAAGAGGTATGTTGGAGTAGTAAAAAAGGAGAGAGAGAGAGAGAGAGAGAGAGAGAGAGAGTATTGTATCATATGAAAAGGTAGAAGTTGTGGAGCATTAAGCGGATCAAGAAGAATCAGATTTGATGATAAAAGTGAAGTTTATTGTGAAGTGGAACACATTAAGATCATTGACTAATGTAATTGTACGGCATTGAGACAAATCTGTTAAAGATGTGACCATTCATATGGGTGTATCCTTTTGAAGAGTTGCATCCTTTCCAAAGGTATTAAAGAGAGTAAGATCTTAAGAAGAAAGTGTGGTAAATAAGGAAGAGAATCAAGCATATATACAATTTGATGAGGAGCCATTAGTAAAGACTTGTGAAGAGGGTTTCATGCAAAGGTAAAGAAGACTTTCGAGCAGATTTATGAAGAATTCAATAGCAGATTGTGGAGTAAGTTTTGGGGCAGATTCAAAGACAATACAGGAGCAACTTCATAGCAGATTGAGAAATGAGTTTTGGGGTAGGTTCAGAGGTAATATAAGAGCAAATTTATAGCATAATTTGTGAAGATCGAGATCATCCATCCTCCATTATACAAGCAACATTGACAAGGTGGAATTTGTGTAAGGGGTTGTTTCCTCTAGCGATTTGAGGCTCATGAAGAGATCAAGGAGTTGGTACCTCTAGTGAGTTAGTGCTCACGAATTGAAAAAGGGGTTGTTGCCTCTAGTGAATTGGTGCTCACGAACTAAACAAGGAATCGGTGTCTCTAGTAGGTTGGTGCCTACAAGTCTTTGTAAAAGAAGAATTATATAAAAGCTAGGTTGCTGGTTTGGGTTCGGGTTCCGGCGGGTTCGAAGAACCGGTTCGCCGGTACGACAAAATTTTGAAATGGGGTTTGGGTTCGTTAGTAACAAAACACCATAAACTTGTAATCATAGCATCGTGATCATACCATCATAGCATCATATACTTCAAGTTCAACATCAAAATATTTAAATGTCAAATAATAAATCATAACATCAAGTTCAAGTATCATTGTTTCAAGTTTTAACTAATGGATTAATAATTTATTCTTCTTCTTCGTTAGCATTAGTTGATTCACAAATAGTGCTAAGGCCAAAGGGAGCAGCTGCACCAATAACATTTTCACTGTCAAATTCTTCCAATTCAGCAATTGCAAGCTAAGAAGTGGAAGCATCCAAGTACGCAAGCTCTACATTCAAATCCCACATCTTCGTCTCCCCTTCTTTGTATTCTTTATGCTTGTGCGAGATGAGACACAAGTTGGAATGCACATATACTATGTTCTCCGCTCTTTTTGATTGCAACCTATTGCGCTTTACTGAGTGGATGAAAGAATATGTGCTCCAATTTCTTTCTGATGCAAATGAACTATCAACCTATGAAGACAAGACAAAGTAAACAATTAAAATAAAATTATTAATCTTATAAAATAAAAATTACTAGCAACTCATGAAGACAAAGTAAACTGTTTTTTTTAAATAAAACTTACTTGTGATATAATTTTGATTGCAAGGGGTTGCAGTGATTGGAATCATTGGCCATGGAGGTAGCACCAACTATGAGCATCCTTCCTAAATCGATGACGAAGAGCATCATTACTTAGACCTCTTGCATTCACCAACTCTATGAATTCATCTGTAATCAAATCTCACATATCATCATCAGGAAAGAGTCTAAGGAATGTTTCCTTGTACCCATCAGACACTTCTAAATCTCTATATGGTGGCAGCCTTCTTGGTATATCAAGATATTGGGTGCTATAATATTTTGGTGTCAATGCATAAGCAAACAAATGTAGAGGAGTGGGCATCTTGTTCCATCATTCTACAACACTTGCTTGCAATTGCTTGAAGCTCTCCTCGAGATCTTGCTCTTTCTCATCTATGATTTACTTCATCTTCTCAAGCATTGAGTCTATGTCATCATACACCTCTCCAAGGCAAGGCCTATCCATGTCAGTGTAGCGAAGAACACTCATAATGGGCTCAGTGAACTTAAGGAGATACTCCACATGTTCCCACCATGAGTCATCCAATATCCTTTGCTCAATTATCATTGCCCTCTCAATGTTGCTTTGCCTCAATATAGACCAATTATTTCTAATCACCATATTGCAAAGTGCCACTTTCACTTTCACAAGTTGTCTCAAGACGAATACGTTTGATGCAAAACATGTCTCAACAGCCTGTAACAAAAATTAGAGCAAAAAAATACAGCTATTAGAGACAGACTTTAAAAAAGAATACACATTACACAATCAAAGTATGAAAATCAGAAAATGTAAAATACTAATTTTATTTTTTTTAATAAATTACTACTTCAAGTTCAAGTTCAAGTTCACTTACCTTCAATCACTCCAAATGTGAGAATATTCTGAAAATTCCTTAAGTCATGTGGTGGTTTGTGACGAACATCTGGATGTCCTCAGCCTCTGCATATACCTCTTTGATCCACCCAATTTTGTTCCCAATCTTTTGTAGCATAAGATTGAGTGAGTGGACCACACAAGGTGTCCAAAAGATATGATGATTTCGCTCTTCAACCAACAAACCAGCAGCTCTACAATTCTTTGCGTTGTCCGTTACGACTTGGACGATGTTTCTAGGTCCCACTTGTTCAATGGCAGAGATGAGAATATCAGCAATAAATGGCCCATCTTTTACTTGCCCCTCACAATCCACGGATTTCAAAAACATTGTCCCTTTAGGGGACACCACTATGACATTGATCAAGGGACTCCACCCATCTAAAACAAGTGAAACCCTTGTCTCAATCCATGAATCCCTTACAGGCTTCAATGCATCCTCAACTCTCTTGACCTCTCTATCCAACAAGCTGGTACGTACTTTCTCATAACCAGTGCCCTTATACCCTCTTCGAGCTTCATTGACACTTTTCAACATCTTCCAGAATGGGGAGCAAACAACACTGAAAGGCAGCCCATTTGCATATAAGCAGATTGCTACATCAATGTAGGCAATGTTCCAACTCTCATTTTGAAATGAAGTTTCTAATGGTCCCTTTCTTTTGCGTGTAATGGGTGCTTGAGTTTCAGTTTGAGGCTCAGCTACAGTAGTATAAAAGAGGCGGTCTTCTATCACAATATGTGTAGCAAGGGGCTGCATTCCCTTTGATTTTTGCTAGGTTGTACTTTGTCTACACGCTTCCCTCCCTTCTGCGGCTTCATGCTCCGCAATATATTTTAATACTATTTCATTTGGTATAGGTGCATTTTTTTCCAAGGCATTTCATGACTCTTATTCCTGAGAATCAACACAAATGGCCTACCACCCAATAATATGAACTATTCCTTTCTTTATCATAACCCTGATATTTCCAACGGAATGCACCACCTCCTGGAAGGGGTCTTATAATATCAACATACTTCCACAAAGGAGAATCAATATTTGGATCTATTCTTTGTTGTTCATTATTGTTCAAAATAAAAACAAGAGAATGGAAAATTTAAAAAAAAAATAGGTAGATCTTATGGACAATGAAAGACAAAATGAAAAAAAAATTAAAAACTTACCACTTCCACTTCATTGTAAGCTTTCAAAGGTATCGGAATGAGGCACAAACACTTAATGAAGATTCACAAATCAATCTTCCAACTCCTCCTTGCACAACCAAACTCTTTCTCAACAACCTATTTGCTCCACCTCAAGAGAAAATAACCTATTTGCACACCACAAATGAAAGCTAGAAGCCAACATAAGTCTTTAGAATCCACTTTTTAGGGTTGTGAATGTGAAAAAACAATTAAATTTGCAAGAAAAAGTTATCTAGGCATTGTTATTTGACCGCGGGCCCACCTTGGTTTGACCGAGGTCCACCCAAGTTCGCCTATGCCCGAACTATGGCTAGCCTGGTTCGAACCATCCGCCTTTGGACTAGACCTTGTCTGGACCCACAGGCAAACCGGACCAGAACCACAGACCGGTTTGAACTTGGGCTGATTTGAAGGGCTAGGGGGCCGAATCAGGTATCTTAGTATAAAAGCATTAATTTGCTGTGAATTTCTCCCATTAGGGTTTCTACATAAACATTGTGTTATTGTGTTATATGTGCATGATTGTTCAAATTTAGTAAATTATACTATTGTGGTTCATAAAGTTTAAATTGGTAAAAATCATTGTGCAAATTAGATGGCTTTAAAAAAAATTAAATCAGTTATTTCTCTATTTTTCATCATTTCCAGCATTTCTTGGATTCCCAATTTTATCCCAAGAGATTGAAAATTTCTTTATCATTGGTTTGTTGAGAAATTCCCAAGAAACAAATTTGCTTCTATGCTCCTCACCAGCCAAAGTCTCATTCTAATGGTCATGGCTCTATATATTCTTGATATCAAGAACTCTCATTATCAGTTTCATCATTACCACCAACAGATTTTTGGCTTTGAATGTTTAGGAGAAGTTTGTTTGCCTCCTAGGATTGTCCAGTTTGATCCCTTAGCCTTGGGCCTTCTCATCGAGCATGCTCAAACTCTACATTCATACTTTAAAATGAGCAATGATAATATTCTTGCCTCCAACACATACCAAAATACTAGCCACAAAGAGTTTTGGTTCCTCCATAGATGCAATACTTGCAGAGTAGTCACTAGTTACAAATGGTGGTGAGTACTTACCAAAAACTTGTTGCAAAAAACTGTTATACCTCTACAGTTTTTTAAGGTAAACATACCAAATCAGTATAAAATCATTTTTTCCACCCAAAGTTGAAAACCTATTGCGATTTAGCATTTTCAAGATGTGATTGGGGATGACTTCAGCATCTTAGGGTGTGCAATTGAAAGCGACTTAGGGCACATGAATATAGAGGTTTTCTTCCCTTTTACCTGCTCAGCCCTTGCATATGAGTGACTGGAAAATCTAAAATTTTCATGGTTTAAAATTTTTAAGTTAAAGCCAATTCAGAAGTCGCATTATGACTAAAATTAGTGTCACAGAATCAGACATTAAATTTAATGCCCAACAAAAATAAAATCCTTTATTATTCAGGCTTCTAATTACTATTAACTTATCAATGATCATCATGTTTACAAATTACAATAAAGCATTTGAAAAGCAATATACCAGAACTTTCTATCTACTTCTCATTTATGAATTCCACAGCTCTGCAGTTTGCGAAAACACATGCTGACTGAAAACTTTATATGAAAGACACTTCTATCTCCCGTAAAGCATTCTAATGTCCAAGTTATCATTGTAACAGCATTCAGGTATGATAGATCAATGGTCAAGCTTCACCAGTAGTCACCAATTGACTCAGATACCACCACCGTCTTGAGTGTTTCTGCCGAAGATTATATATCCATATCGTTGTGAATGAGCTGCCTGCAATATCTACCTGTCATGAAAGAGGATTTTACACCACCTGTAATCTCCGTCCGAATGGAATTCCCGTGCTTTGTTCGACTTTATTCCAATCTAACTAACATAAAATTCCAAGGTATATAGTCTGGCCACTATATTGAATAGTAAACAAATACTTTGGTACTCCATATAATGTTACGGCAGCAATATTCCCATATACTTTTGCAATCAGACATTTCAACTCCAATTAGAATGTAAGACGACAGCTATCAAACCCTATGGTTCCCGACAAACAGATATTTCGATTATTTTGTACCTAGGAGAGTCGAATGAATATATATGTTCTCAATATTAATAATATCGAAACCTACATTGATATTATTTTGCGCGAAATTCTCTACTCTAAATATTTATTGTGCCTAATCGTTTGGGTCTCCATTATATGGCGTCAATGGTGAGCAAAGTATGGACTTGCTACGACTCTAATCCACCGATATTCCAATGCTTAAAGCACCCGCAAAAATATATGATACAGCCTTTTTTTTCAAAGAGATGTATCGTTTTATTAAATAGACCGCTTCAACACGGCAGATTGCTTTCTCCGTGCCTGATTATTCCTGCCAGGCTTTGCTCTGATACTATGTTGAGTTTCTATTGTCTGCAGGGGTTTATATTCTTCAATGCCAAGAGGAAGATTTGATCTTCCTTTATATATATTGGTGGTGCCCCTTCACCAAGGATCACCACTCTTGGCCCAATTAATTAATTCAAATAATCATATTATATAATAATATAATATAATTACTATATTATAACAATTATATTATTATATTATTATAATTATATCACAATAATATTATAATATAATTATATTATCTCAATAATAATATAATAATTATATTATCAATATAATTATTATATTATCAATATAATTATTATATCATAATAATTATATTATCACAACCTTTATGTTATCTACTTAGTTACCGATTCGGGTGCGGGTACCGATGCGGATGCGGGATGCAGGTGCGTGGATGCGGGAAAAAAAATTTTGGGGGGATGCGGATGCGTTTGGATGCGTTTTTATATATATGTATATATATTTTTAAAAATATATATATAAATAGTATAATACATTATATATGCAAAGAAATGCAAG
>MU227477.1:619608-651845 GCA_018584345.1 Thuja plicata | reverse complement strand
ATCTCTTTCAACAAGAATCAATTTGCCTTCAACAAGCAAAAATGGAGAGCAAATGAAAACAGATGTCTGCTGCAAAACAAATTGATAAGGAATGTTTGGAAGACCTCTTTTAGGGTCGTTTTAGGGTTTAGAAGGGAAAAATAGATTAAAATAATCTATTCTACACATGTTTAAATGTTGTTTAAGTGGCAAAAATTTAAAAAAAACAATGAAAAATGCTTTTTTTAAATTTTTCTGGGCGTTTTTAGCCCGGATGCCCTGTGGGTGCCATCCGGAAGCACATCCCAGGTGCCCGGATGCCTGTGGATGCTTCTGAGAAGCATCCACAGGCATCCGAGCGCCGGGGATGCGCTTCCAGACAGCACCCAGGCAGCACCCGTGCCAGCATCAGCATCCGTGCGCACCCGCATCCGCATCAGAGCGAAAACAGGGCGCATCGGTATCTAAGGTTATCTATATCGGCCTGAAGGAATCCGACCATAGCTACAATAACATCAACACTCTCTCTTAGCTAAGGAGGAATCCTTCTCGATAACTTCTAGTTCGTCCTCCGGACACTAACTTCAACAAGAATCAGACATTAGATTTAATGCCCAATAAAAATAAAATCTTTTATTATTCAGGCTTCTAATTACTATTAACTTATCAATGATCATCATGTTTACAAATTACAATAAAGCATTTAAAAAGCAATATACCAGAACTTTCTCTCTACTTCTCATTTATGAATTCCACAGCTCTGCAGTTTGCGAAAACACATGCTGACTGAAAAATTTATATGAAAGGCGAATTTTAACACTAATCAAAAAATAAAATTTAGATTAATGTATTTCATTTTTGGTCAACATCTATTTAAGAGTTTCTTGGCAAATTTACATTATTCAATCTGATATCTGTAATTCAGTGATACAAAATAAAATAGTAAATATGTGATTCAAAATAAAAACAATTCCACAATAACTCTTGCAAGTAAATCTGCAAGTTTTAAGGGTATTATGGATGAGGCACTTGTTGAGGCTCTTGTTGACGAGATTGCAGCTATACCATTCACTTCCACAACACCCACACAGTGGCAGAAGACTTTTATGAGTTTTAGTCCTATGTATTCAAAGATTGAACTTGTTTTTGGGTCTGTGATAGTATTAAACTCTAATTTTGATTTATATATGATTGAAATAACTTAATATGTTCTACAAATTCAATAATGTGTTCTTTTGAAGAATATTTTTAGTAGTTTATATATTTTCAACTGTTTGATAAATTTGCCAATATTGGCATGGTATGATGGTTAAGTTGTAGTATTGTTGTTCTTGTCATCCAGGTTCAAACCTCATTGGGGTCCTATAGTTGAATGGTTAAATGGGGATGAGGTCCCCCATTTGTGACCTCACCAATTCATAGATCTGAGTCAAAAGCGTTTACCACAATCTGAATAGTGAGTTCATTCAGCTTTTGATCTAAAAGCACTTGAATAGATCTATATAAACAGACCACTTAATACAGCATAGCACATAGAAACCTTCTCCAGCCCCAGTTTCCTCCAGAAATTCTTAGCAAAAATGATTATCAACCAGTTAGGAATAAGATTCTACTACCTTTCAGTTGCTCCCTTTTAAGTTGATCTGCCTGACAAAAGGAACAAGGATAAATAAGGCCCAAAGGAAGTGAATGAAGATTGCTATGGAGAACATCCTCGATTTCATTCTTGTGAACACTGATATAAGTTCTTCCTATCTATTAATTGATACAAAAACATAAATCTATGCCCTTGCACATTTGATCAAGCAGCATTTACAAATATGGTGTTCCTCTTAAATGAAGAATTTTTTGACATAAGCACGAATAATTGACGTAGAATTTTTTAACTCAAGCACAAGTAATTGACAACCTTACCATCCTTATTCATTCGTGTATAAATAACAGTAGCATCACATTCCCCAAGAGTCATGCTTTCAACACCTTATCAAGATATTTTAACTGATCTGACTCACTAACCCAAGTTAAACTTCTAAAGAGATGCTAATTAAACAATTATTACCATTTTCAATCTTTGATAGTCTTGAGTAGTTCATTTTGTAACCTTTTTACAAGGAAAGGATGAGAAGTAAACATCTCAGTATGGAAGACAATATACTTACAGCAATCATAACACTCTCATTGAAAAGAAGAGGTGATATGAACACCCAGAAGATATCATAAAGGAAGGCACAGCTTAACAGAACAGCTGCCACCTACAAAATGCACATTAGCAGCAATTCATAAGCAATAAATTCCACAGATACAGCCAATAATACATATGTTATAAAGTTGTATGAAACTAATACCTTGATATTTGGTAACCGTGCTATTTGAAGAACCGTGATCATCAAGGATATACCCTGTGAAATAGGCTTATCATCAGAAGTTCAAAGACAAATAAAGAAGCACTAATATGAAAGTAGATCAATAATCATACACAGGGACAAAACACAAACCTAAAAAGGTAAAGTGATCATGGAAACAACACAAAAAGAGATAATAGCAAGTGCACCAGTTTTATCATAATTCACATTATTTCACTCAATGAAAAATAAAATGGTCATAGAAGACACCAGGAAAATAGCAGCTGCAAGGGAGAACTAATACTTTCTCAAACAAAACATTTGGAGCCTCCACATAAGAATTAGTAAAACGGGACTTAATAAAATGTTAGATGAAATAACAGCCTTTTAAGATTCAGTGTCTTAAACAATGGAAAGATAGGATAAGGATTTCCATCTCACAAAGAAGAAAACTAGACAGCTATAACCATCCTTTTGGAAATGGTTCATTGATGTCTGTTCAAAGCATCAACGAATAGCTCTTATCATAATTCACATTTTTATGTTTTTTTAGTCAATATAAAATAGGATGCACCATAGCAGACACCTAGAAAATAGCTGCTGCAAGGAAGAATTAATATTTTCCCAAACAAGACATTTGGAGTCTTTAAAAAAGAACAAATAAATGAGAAAACAACAGAATATTAAATTAGATAAATGTCTGAGAATGCAGTGCCTTAAACTCTTAAACTATGGCCTGGACCCCGATCTGATAAGGGATTTTCATCCTAGAAATAAAAAAAATGAGACAGCTAAGAGCCTCCATGAAATGGAGCCTTGATCTCTGGTCAAGGCATTGACAGATATTTGTGCAATTCTATACTAAAATATTCACTGTAGAAAGGCTATCATTGAATAATTCAACTGGTTCTCCATTATTTTAATCAGAGTACAAATATGAGATGAGACCATCCAGGTCTCAGCGAATGACAGACACGACTCTCCCGGGACCCAGGTTGGATGCTAGCATCTCAGATGAAAGATAATTCCAATATTACATGACTACATATTTATACCACTAAATTGCAAACACAATTCAGAGTCTCAGTACAAACAACTTATTTTGTATTTATGAAGGCCAGTCTCAGTAGCCGCATTTATTTACGAGTATCAATGGAAACCTAAACTCTTGCTGATGAACTCTACTGGTGTTGAGAAGGAAATTAGTAAAATTTAGAAATACTAAAAGTCTTAAGAATACAAAAGGGTGTGGAACTCAAAACAATAATATTTGTGGGCCCTCCCTTTAACAAGGCCCTATAAGCGATCTTTTTTAGTAGCTCATTATGACCCCTGGGGGCTATTAAAATTTAAACAAGGGGATCAGATTGGGGCCAGTTCTCTTTGGCGCACTACTCTTCAAGACCTTTAAATTTTTCTGCCCCCTCTTCTTGAGCTGGCCAGTTTTGATTTGTGGCAGGAAGATCCTAAATGAATCGTATAGGCTTGTGGTATCAATAAATTGTAATCTTCCTTTCATATTTCCAGCGAATATAGAAATAAGTCTTGAGCAGTTTCGGTGGTCTGGACTTCGCCCTAATCTGCAAATCAGTATTCCAATATCGTGTAGTCTCCTACGGAAACGAAATTGTGCTTCCAAGACCAAAATTGCTTCTTAGAAGCAAGGCGATTATATAACAGCAGAAGTCCGCAGAGCTGAAGTGACTTTCTTCTAGCGAAGACAGAGAACAGTAGCGATAATAATAACATAGATTAAGATCAGTGCATTGGCGATATTCAAGAGGCTAGCTTAACTATAACGAAGGCATTTCCAATGTGAACCAATTACGATCCAGTGAACATATTGAATTGCTGCTCCTATCGAAATCGACAGCTGCGCTCGAAGGCAAGCATCGAATATCACATAGGAAGTTTGATGCAGCAGTTTGAAGCGACCTTCAACCCAAAATTGGCAATCACATTGCAATCAGACTGAGCATTGTTTGAAGGTGCACATATTCAATGCAAATTGCTGATTTCTGACTTCTATTGACAGTGACTAAAGTACTATTATTTAGAATTCTTGTGAGTCATACATGGATGCTTGAAAATTCTGTCATTACATTCTATCTTGCACCAAATAAGAGAACTTGTGTATTTTTCTGTACATGGGATATGTCAGTATCTCACAAGTTCAATTTGTTATCCATGACATGAAAATGTTTTAAAAGGACTCGGAATGAATTATGCATTCGTTAAACATTCACTTAACATGATAAAAACCTATTTGTGGAATGTATATAATTAGAAGATAGACAAACCTACAAAGTCTACAAACAATGAAATGATGAGATATCTTGTGGAATTGATGGGATCTTGAGCATTTAATGTTTAATAAAACTTAAACAGTTAATTAGAGCAATAAAAGCATTGTCACCAATGGATGTGCGCTATGAGAATGGGAACATCAGTGCCATCTTAAATCAAGCTATTTTACATTTTCATGATGTGGAGATGCGGGAGTAGATACCATTTAAATCATGGCATATGAGTACATACATAAGGGTAACCAGTATGAAGAAGGTGTTCTCATCTTAGAACCTGTGCCTCCTAGTGACCATGAATAAAAGATTACAAAAGATCACATGATATCAGAACAGATCTCTGACAATATGTGGAATTAACTAATATGAAATTTCTTGCAAGCATGTATAATAATATTTATGTCCATTCCCACTATGATAATCATAGTGACAAGGTTGATCCAAGCATCAAATATTTATGGCTGTTCAAAACCTCAACTTGTTTAAGAAAGCAGAACCTTTTCTACCAAATAAAGCAACGTCAGGTGAGCACATTGATTTTCACATAAGATCTCTTTTTTTCATACAAACAACCTATATCCTTTGAAAGCAGTAATGGGAAATGAATGTTGTGGTGGTGCAGATGCATTGCATCAAGATTTTGGCATCAATTGCATTATCGATCATAAATTAGATCGTGTAGCAAATTTTATAATGAAGATGTACAAATTGAGGATTTTGAGGCTAGTTGCATTGGGACCTTGATTAGAGACTTAGAGAGACTGCCATTTCCTAAATATTGTATGATAGTATTACGGATCAAATTTGAAACTGTGTAATTTGGATTTTGGCCATTAAGATATTTATATTAAATTGTTTTCATATTATATTCTGGAATTATGCTTCATCCATATATTATATATCTCCAATTTTTCAGGAACATTTTATGATTCCAATCATTGGCAAACCTTTTACCTTTTGAAAGCTGCCAAACCTTTTGAACCTTGTTACTATGCTGATTATTGAAGAGGCATTGATTTTAGATCTTGAGGACTTCGCTAATGTCCCTCCTACAAAACCTTTTAACTTTTGAAAGCTGCCAAACCTTTTGAACCTTGTTACTATGCTGGTTATTGATGAGACATTGATTTTAGATCTTGAGGACTTCACTAATGTCCCCCCCGCATCATATTAGTAAGTACCAAAGTTCCCAGACTCGGACTCGGCTCAGACTATGCAAGGCCAACTCAACTCGTAACTCGGAAAAACTCAGCAAAGTGAAAAAAAACCCAAGAAATATAGATATTTTTAAGGATTTAAAACTTGTTAATGCACCCTTTATGAAATAAAGCTTAAAGACGCAATAACATCATCAAATAGAAACTAGTTTGATCACATACATAAATGTACATCGATCACATAAGTACAAACACAAATTGTAGCTGAAGGAAATAGCAAACATAGATATATAAAATTATAAATATTGTCAAATGTATGTATATAAAACTCATGGAATATGAAATGCATGACATCATGATCAAATGTTCCAAACATATATGAAAACAAAAACAAGTCTATGGCTCAGCCTCAGCCTCATCGTTAGAGGAGCCTGCATCCCTCCTACAAAGGCGCCTAAGGTAGGTCCTGGATGACTGAATAGCCATAGTCTGTGCCTGTGAGCCGCCACTCTAACCAACATTAGTTGTGCCTGATCGTGCTATATCCTCCTCCTCTACCATGGCCTCAGCCTTAGCATCTCTATCTGCCTGGTCAATCCACTCAAGGTCCTCATCAGTAAAGACAGGATCTGTAGACTCAGTGACCCACTCGGATTCTGGATCGACCTCCTCTAGCGTGATCAAGCTAGAGTCACTGTCCCAATGTGATTTCTTCAAGATTTTTAGCTCTTCCTCCCTGCTGGTTGCACACCTATGGACTCTTATTTTTCTTCCTATCTCACACTTCTCTCTTCTTCTCAATACAATGAAATGAAATGCTTTTTAGGGCTGCAGTGAAGAAATAGAACCAAAAAAAAACAAATTAAAACATTCATTTTTTTATGTTTTTTTTTGCACACAACTCAAGTTCGCCAGTCGAGTCCTGTCGTCGAGACTTGGCAAGTCATACTGAGACTCGCGACTTGCCATGACCCGGCGAGACACCACACTGACTTAGTCGAGTCCGAGTTTGAGTCCCTGTGACTCGGCAAGGCCTACTCGTCTCGTGACTCGCCTAGACTCGGCAAGTCGTAGCGAGTCTAGGAACTCTAGTAAGTATTGTTCATGCCATCTTCCTAGAGTGGGCCTATGAATGTGAGAGGCATCACAGTTCAAACACACATTGCTCATGTTATGATTATTTATGTATGTCCAATCGCTCGATAAGATAATGTTCACATTGTTTGCTTTAGATCAATATGTCACTTCCTGAAAGGATATATCTTAACAATATCATAGACTTCAATGATGCCAACTTGATCTCAAAAGGAGATCTCTCCAAATTGGCAAATGCAAAATAGGGAGGGTCTTGCACCTCGGAAACCACCAACCTTAAGAAGCCAATTCCAACCCAGAGCCAAACGAATGAAAGACTAATATGAGTTCAATGATGTCAATGGTGCTCCAAAGATGCCAAAGATATATGATGTCAAAATATCTCTCCAATCACCCAATCGGCCCGTAAAGAATGGCACCTAAATATGAATTATCCAATTAGGTCCACGCCAAGGAAGTGGTGCCACAAGTACACGAATTGGGCCCCCTCACATACACTTAATAGCACAAAAGGGACCGTATGAGCTATAAGGCTTAATCTCAACTAGGTCCCACTTAAGGAAGAGGGGACATGACAGTCTCCCCTTCCCAAAATTGCTTGCCCACAAGCAATTTCAAATTAGGATACTCCAAAACCTGCTCACTCTCCCATGTGGCGTCCTCAACTGGAAAGTCCCTCCACCTAACAAGATACTATTTGATCATACGGGCCCTGAGCCTCTTCTCTCTAAAATCTATCACCTCAACTAGCTAAAGTGCAAGCTTGCTTTCGTCATCAAGTGGTGGAAGCTCCTCTAAAGTTGTAAATTGTTGCCCAAGAGCCTTCTTACGGCAAGAGACATGAAATACATTATGTATCCTATTGTTTTCTGGAAGCTCCAACTCTTATGCCACCTCTCCAATCTGCCAAATCACCTTATAGGGACCATTTAAGCAGGGCTTAAGCTTCTTCGCACCACTCCTCTTCAAAGAAAATTGTTTGTAGAGTTGTAAACTAAGATAGACTAAGTCTCTTAGCTCGAAACAACGTTCAATCTGGTGTCGATTCGCATACATCGTCTACCGATTTTGTGCTTGTAGATTATCCTTGAGGGATCAAAGGATATCTTGACTCTCCTCTTACCTTAGGCGCCCTACTATCTCCCAATGCCAAATCCACAAATGAAGTAGCCTCGTAGCCATGAAGTACCTTGTAGGGCGACATCTCAATCGACATGTGATAGGTGGTGTTGTAGCAAATACTCCCCTAGATGTAAACAACAAATCCATGCCTTCCTTTGTACTGCCATGTAGGTCCGCAAGTAGCCCTTAACCCACTTGTTCATGATCTTAGTTTGTCCATCTGTCTAGGGGTGGTAACTAGTACTTGGAGTCAACTTGGTACCTACCAACCTAAAAAGCTTCATCCAAAAAGTGTTGAGGAATCTACTATCTCTATCACTCACTATATACCTCGAAAGCTAAGTTACCGAGTTCTTCTCGTTTTTGCATAGGTTTCGATTCGGTCCTTCCCAAATACGACCCACACCCTGTGGGTTCGGCAAGGAGAATTAGTGAAGAATTTTAAGACTTTTGATGATATTTGATCAATGATGGCTGATTGTTAGAGTTGACATGATCATTTTTAACTGAAACATTGATATGGTGATGTATTCTAGCATTTTGCTATGTTACTTGGACTAAAATATTAATATATATGGTGGTATATTTTGCTATGTTACTTTACTATTAGCATAGTGGTGTATTATGAACTTATTTGCTCCTGCGTATATGTATATATTTTTTATTTTTTATTTTTTATATGTTATGTATGGACGAACCCAAAGTGAAACAAAATTTTGATCAAACCCACAAATCCGAAGCTCGAAACCGAATCCAAACCGGGACTGGCAACCTAGCTTTAGTATAATCTGTCCAGTGTTAAATAAAGATAACTAAAACAATACAATTTCATAAGAAAAGATCAGCCAGAAGAGAAAAACAGGTACTTCAGGAATCAATTGAAAGAAATCAGTGGGAAGTGAATTCTTGTCAATATTACTAACAGGTATTCTTTGTTTCTCATTTAGGACAAGTTTTTTGCCAGGAATGATATAATGGAATAATTTTATAATTTTCGGAAGACAATTGAATTAAGTATGGACTTTGCTGCAAATTTTATGCATGAATATAACGAGGTTGCTTTGACATAGATAAATTTGATATACAATAAAAAACAATATCAGTGTATGCTAATTACAGATTATTGGACCATGGCTGGTAAAGCAAAAATACTTGCTCTCATGATCATTGACAACCAAAATTCAGATCTTGTTCAACTTATGTCATATTCTCGTGATGAACTTGCTAGAAACAAATGAGATTAGTTGCATTGTCGCAGTGAATTTTGTCAGAACAAAAACCCACCTTGAATGTGGCTTCGAAGATAAATGGTTGTCCTATGGTAAATTAAATGTGATTATTAATCAATTAACCAAGTCAAAAAATTAAAATGTCCAATAATGACAAAAAAAAATCAGTGAGTCTACACTACCATTCAAGAATAGCATGGAGAATTCTGAACAAAACTTCCAGCCTAACATAAAAAGAAATAAAATCAAAATAAATAAACAGAAACATTAATAAAAGATACAACTTATATGGATACAATCCAAAAGGGTTAAAACTCCAACATAGAACCCTCATTCCACCTCAATCCACAGGAATATTCCCATATCGAACTTCATAATTTTTGAGCTCCGGATAGATAGGGAAACCAAATAGTGGATAAATGGTTGGAATTTTTACAATCTGATGCATTTATCAGACCTAAAAGGCATAATTCTATATTGTTTGAGCTATTATGCCACATGTTTTGTGCATATTTTGTAATCCATAAGTAATCCAATTTCAACCAAATGTTGCTAGTTCAGGATCAAGCTCTGTGGTTTGCTGATATTTTTTCCCTGGGTTTAGTACTGCTGGGTTCAACCATACAATATATACAATATACCAGGACACTACACTATCATCTTGCAAAATACGACTCACTCAATCCGAACTCATTGCCCCCATTGGTCAAGGTTGGCAAGCAATAGTTGGTAAGGGTGATGAGCATTGGTTGTGTTGATCTTCCAATATCTTAGCTAGGATGAAACAAACTTTTGAACTCCCCCTCTTTGTAGTCGATCAAAGCAATCATCACATCTTATGGCTAATTATGGTCTTTTATTATTTTTTGTCTTTTCATTAAAATTTGCTCCTTGTTTACCCCATGTTGGTTCTCCCTAGGATCAACCTCATCATTTTTTGCATGCACCCCATTGTCAGGTCCTTTGGCTTTGACAGAAAAACTTCTCAAAAGGGTAGGACACATTGTGTAGCTAGGTGAAATCTTATTTTTATCTGTAGTGCAATGATCTATGTTGATCCTAAATTCGTATTCTTACAATCTTAAGAAACAATACTAATGTCTTAGGAAGCTTGGGATTAACGTAAAACTTCATAACAGATATGCTTGTGGGGGCATGACTAATGGTGACATTTCATTGGTCACTTTACCATGGGTATATACCAAGTGTTAAGAAGCTTCCCGAGGGTACAAGTGATGCCTGACTTGTAACAAACAAAACAATATAGCCTCATTTATCTACTAGTTAATTACTCAAAGAGTAACAGATATTAATAATAAATATTATTTTTTATGTATTCTGTGAACAAGAAAATTGAAAAGAGAAAGAAGAAATGGAATAAATATTACTAGAACATCTTGTCCAATCCACGCATAAGAAGCATGTTGCTTTGCGGCCCAAAAAACTGCAAAAGCAATGCAACAAGGCAAAAGTGCCATTGATAGCAAGGAGACCTCCCCCATAACAGGAACCTTCATTCTCATATCAGCAAAGCGGCTTAATGGCCTAGCAAAAACATCAATTAAACGGGAACAGAATTACATAAGAAAAGCTCATGACATGTCCAATGATATCAAAACAAATTATACATGTTAGTGCTCAAGAAAGAAGTGATAATGGGGGTAAATGTAAAATTAGAAAGAGTTTTGTAGTACCTTGAAAGTAAAGCCATCAAACAAACATACAAGCCCTGTAAGACAAAGTTTTGTAACATATGTTAGAAAGAGTTTAACACGAATGTTTAAATGCATGTAAATTAGATGAAAAATATTGCAGAAAAAGTGAGTTGTGTTATCCTTTTACAAAAGCAATATTCCTCTTTACACCCAGATAGCTTGAAAACTTGCAATATAATTCAATTTAGTAAATTGAATGTCGAAGTTAGGAAATGCTGGAAGAATAATCACCCAGAAAGTTCTGAAACCTTTGAACTAATTCAAATTAAGAAAAACAATTTTGTACAAACAAAAAAATATGGAAGTGAAGGATTTGATGGGGCAACAACCAAAATGATATAATGGATGGCAGTCTGAGATGGATAAATAAAATTTCCTCCATGCCCTGCCCATTTTGCATAAAATCTAAGATCATTTATTCCTCCAAACAAAGAAATCGTTTACTAATCTTCTAAATAAAAATGCAGTAAATTTGGAGCCAACACCAAACATGCAAACTGCTCTAAAAAATATGCTCAGTCATGAATTCAAGAAATTATAAAGTAATATTGTGTTCCTGACAAAATTATTTGCCAGCTAAATTACCAGATATAAATAATAAGTACTTTCTATTTCTGACATTTTATTTTTGTGCAAACATTACAAACATACGCCACACCTTTTGGTCAGACTTGCATGGAAACAAATACAGTATCAGATAGGGACATGGTATCAGATGCAAATATGGCAAATTTTCGAGTTATTTTGATACATCAACTTTCTGGTTGGTTGGCTATTTATTAGAGGATTCAATTGTGTTTGTCTCCCAAACAACTCATGTCAAATTTGTAACTACTGTTAGTATGAGCTACTGATCTGATCCATGTGGAAACTCAACTCAATACATGCGACACTTTAGCATACACTAGCCTCAAGTATAGCTTCCATATGTAACTTTAGAGGAATCAAGGCACAGCTCCCCTCACCCCTCTCAGCCAAACATCACAAGGTATCATATACTCAATTTTTCTCACTGCAATCCATGTCATTACAGATACATGTGACCTTCAAATGAGATGCCTGTTAGACGACTCTTGGATTCTTATGGTTCTCCTAACAGTCATTTCAGCTATAGTACAAACTTACAAATCCATACACATCTCTTATTGTACAGTCATCCAATGCAAAATTTATCTCCCTTACACCCCCACCAACAAAAATATCACAATGCAGCTTGCCATTATAGCTTCACAGATACATCATATTATGTCTTGACATTAATCCAAGCCTGCCTACACGCTAAAAATGTAAGTATATTGTACTCTACTTGTGTACAATTTTTAATACATCAATCTACACTTCAATAATCCCAGCTTTATTCTTGTATACTGTAGCCACTAGTAAAATGAGCCTCTTCAAGTTGTCACCAAGACCATGCACCCATATCTGAGTCAGAAAAAGAAACGTTCACTTTAAATTCCCTCAATCTTGAACAGAATGTCCTAGACATGGACCTGCAACAATTGTCACTTGGGCATATGAATGGCAGCGCAGCATTCAAATGTTATTGTGGATCAATAATATGGACTTCCAAGTATGTCTAAAATGTAATATCAACCAACACGCCTCTAAAGAAGAATCAAACCCCTAATTGTATTCAAGCGATGTTTTACCATAGCTCACCTTCAAACACAAAATGAGCAAAATGTTGTGAAAATTGATGGTGCTGATTTAAGCTGAGAAAAAACTTAAACAGAGAACAAACAAATTTACATGGAAAACCTGGTAAAATTATAACACGAAAAAATCATGGGCAAAGATCTTCCATATTTTTATTTCTCAGAAAACTATCCACTGTCACAAAAAAATGTTATAATGCATTAAGCAAAAACTACCTCCCACGAAATCAAGAAAACCCTCAGAGTCTTTGACTCCAATTTGATGAAAACTTTCCCAAAATAAAAAGTCAGGGTGTACTTCCGCATGTCATCCACATGTCACAAGCCCAAAAAAAATTCCAGCTTCGACATGGCAGGGAAGCTACACAACCCCCTTGCAACCCCGAGTCACTTCAACCTTTGGTAGAATTTAAAGGCCTTCAGCCCCACACGACAAGTACAAAGAGTAGACTATTATGGTACTCATTGTTGACTACACATCACTACTGGAATAATAAACTGATTTCATATTCCAACAATTTCCCGCTTGAAGTCGAGTTTCTGCTTCAATCTTCATCATTGAAAGAGCAATGTCAATGCTGCCTATCACCAAGTAATGTGCAAGCTTAGAGAAGTTTTACACCAGATGAACTTCTTTCTACCTATGGATATCTGCTAGGTTTATACAACTATAAATTTTGGTCAAAGAGATCAGTCCACCTTCAACCACCACTCATTCGAAGTGATATTGAATATCAATATGCTTTTCTCTGGCATAATATGTTGGGTATACTGCTAAGTGTAAAACACTATGGTTGTCACAATGCAACACCATGTTGTCCTACTTAACCTGGGATCCATCCAAAAGTCTATGAAGCCAAATCGTCTCGTTTCTAGCCTATGTTCCTGCCATATATTCAGCTTCAATAGTTGACAAGGCCACCGCTTCTACAACTTTAAGACCAATTAACAACACCTCCACCTAAGGAGAAAACATACCCTGTAGTAGACTTTCTCTTATCTCTATGATAGCCTTTGCCTTGACATAAATTATATAATATTATTTCTATTCTTAAGCGGCTTCCTGTCCTTAGAAAATGCCTCCATAGGATGTCAGGGAGAATAGTCTGAGAATTAGAAAACACTCCATAAACATGATAATTTTACCTTTCTATATTTCAACTGACACTAATGACATTTGTCGTTGTCTAAGATCTTGTGGGAGAATATATTTATTGTTATTCTTGTTGAATAAGATTAATTTAAATTATGGCCTGTTCATGGGTTTCAAAGGGTTAATCCTTCTCTCCGAAAGGTGAAATGTGGGTGGCAACCTCCAGATGAAGGATGGATAAAAATTAATTTCGACGGAGCAGCCAGAGGCAATCTAGGCACCTCCAGGTGCGGCTGTATAGCACAGGATTATGAGGGCAATACAGTGGCTATCGCAGCAAGGAGGCTTCGTGACGGGACTAATAATGAGGCAGAATGTGAAGCCGCGAAAGAAGCTACCTTAATGGGAGTGAAGTTGGGCTTCCGGAAGGTGCACTTGGAAGGCAATTTTGAAATCATCATTAATGGGATTAAGAAAGGCAGCATGGAGGCTTGGCATCTGGACAAACATATTCAACAGATACGGTGTTTTATGTTGAAATTTGAAGATTTCCGGATTTCCCATGTATATCGGGAGGCAAATGTGGTGGCCGATTATTTGGCCAACTTGGGTGAAAATCGTCCCCATGAGAAAGAAGACGAAATTTTTGAGGACTTCTGTCTTCTCAAGTTGGATTAACTTGATATCGATCTCGCTCACACACCGAAAGAGGCACGTTTGAATCAGCATTTATAATTAGGAACGCAATTCACAACACTCATTAAGACCGCACGAAGGACATAATTTCGGGGCGGGTATCCAGAACTTTCCTGGGAACCTTTTAAACCCGGAAAGCTCTCGGCTAAAATCACATTGTGCAGGGTTTTCAACAAAGCGAAGATTATGGAGGCGAATTTTGCTTTGGAGTCAAGCAATCAAACACAGGCTTACACAGGGAACGTCACGGTGCGGCGACTGAGAAACATCTTTCTGTTTGATGGCCAGGCCTTCATGAGCGCAGTCATGGATTTCTTTGGCCCGGAATACCTGGACGACTGCTGGAGAAGGCGGTCGAATCTGGACATAGCCTCACTCTTTGTCGCCCTGGCCCTTTCGGTGGGGGACTCGAAGGAAGAGGTCCGAACACTCGTGGAAGCCTGCATTGACCCGCAGTGGCTGGAGGGTTTCGAAGAAATCTTAAACAGGGCAGAGCTGGGTGTTGGGCTGCATATGGGAATAGACCCATGGAGGCAAATTGGAGGAGGAGCGACGCCGCTGCAACCTTTGCTCGTGCGGTCATCTGCGACCCCAAGGGAAGTTCACATTCCAAAGGCCACGAAGGCATGGCAGGACATAGTCAAAATGTTGTATGAGCATCCGGAGGAGCAGGAGGAGGCACTGAAGGTGCGCACAAAGACGACTCCCATCAAAAGCGTGCGACCACCTGGCGAGCCGCTGAGACATCAACTGGGCAAGGGTGGAGACGCGGCGACAGGGGCCAGCGCAAGTGCAGATACATGGGTGGACTCTTCCCTCACAGGGGAGAAGAAAAAGCGGGCGGCAGGTCGTTCCAAGGCCACAGTTGCAGGTGACAAATCCATCCCAAACTTCACCAAGGAAGAATCCGACGCCTGGTTCAAAAAATAAGCTGGTGGGGCGGATACGTGGCGGGAGCTTCTCGGGGTTTTCTTTTTGTGACTAGATGTTTTGCTGCTACAGGGGGTTGATGAATAATGCATCTTTTCGAGTACATTAATATTCCCCCAATTTTGTCTTCTCTCTTTTCGGGGATGTTTATATCCCTTAGCCTCTTAGCACTATGTTGAAAGCTTAAATGTAGGGTAGGTAAGTGTGTGGGTCTGTAATACGGCAGCCATCCGGAAGACTAGCCTTTTAATGTATTTCCTTATCTTTATCAATAAAAATACTAATGTTACCGATCAAAAAAGAAAAAAAGATTAATTTAAATTATAGGCTCAGGTTATTGATATAGAAAGTAATGGGAGAAGGATTCTTTTAAAAATATAAGCTATATCATCTCTCTAAAACTAAATATAATAGTAGACTGAATTCTTAGCTACTTGAAGTTTTTAAATACTTCCGAAATTATTGAAGACATGATTGAATGTATTGAAAATAGCATGGTAAGGTTTTCTTGTAGAGTGGTCCCATTTAAGGATAATAACTATAATAATAATACAATTAATATTGAAAAAATAAAGCGTGTGGTTCAATATGACTGGTTTCCCTGGATTATTTGTCATATATGATTTGATTTTAGAACCACTCTTCCATATAAGAATATAATAAATATTGTTCATCCTAGTTCTCCCTTGAAGAAAGTATGGTTAAATGATGAGATGTTGCCAGATTGGATTGAGAAACCAGATTAGTTACTATACCACATACCACATACCACATACCCATCAACCTGAAGAATGCTCCCACTTTAACAAAAAATTAGCATAAGAAGTGCCCCTCAAATACCTGAAGATTCACTTCACAGCCATCCAATGATCACAACCTAGATTTACCATGAAACAACTGACTACTGCCACTGCTTGGGCAATGTCTAATCTGGTACACGTCATGGAAAACATAAGACTACCAATTGCTAATGAGTACGATACAGACATTTGTATCTTCTCCATGTATGTGCTAGGGCACTGTTATGAAGGCAATTTAATATGAAAGAATAAAAATAAAATTAAAATTAAAATTAAAATATAAAATAATAAAACTAAAATATAACATAATTATATTTAGTTAAGTTAATGAAGGTCAAAAGGCATGAAATGAAAAGTTGTGACTCGCTCAAAATTGAGGTATAAAAAGGGAGAAGAGAACTTCATTTGAAAGGGGAGAGAAGAAGAAAGGAAAAAGGGAAGCTGTGAAGCAAGGAAGAATTCATAGAAGAGAAAAAAGAAATGAGAAGAGAATAAGGAAGTAACTTCCAAAGGGGCAGAAGTGATGAAGGGTTTTGCCTCTTTCGAACGTTGATGATTCTGAAAGGTTGTGACTCTTCCAAAAGGCAACAATGATGAAGGGTTGTGATTCTTCATAAAGGTGATAATTATGAAGGTTTGTGACTCTTTCAAAAGGGATAATTATGAAGGGTTGACTCTTTCAAAGGGCATAATTGATGAAGGGCTGTGACTCATCCAAAGGGTGGTAATTGTGGAAGGTTGTGACTTTTGCAAAGGGCAGCCATGATGAAGAGGTGTGACTCTCCCCCAGATTAATAGATATAAAGTGGAGAGTGTTTCATTTGAGGACATCCAAGGGAGGGCAATTTGGGGAATAATATACTATTCTCAAAGATAACAATGAAAAGTGGTGACTCAATTCTAATGAAAGGTGGTGACCCTTTCACCAATAAAGTATAAAGGAGATTTCATTACAAGCAAAAAAGGAGGGGAAACAATAAAAGAGTATAATTCAGAATTTGAGAGTAGACTACAATCAGACTTTAGATATTTATACAGCTTATCTCATCTTATTCAAGTAAGGATAACATATCTAACTACATTTTTGCTCCTATTTCATTTTGGATTTGTGAATTTAGGGCCAAGTATAAGGTGATCCCAAAAGGGGACATTACACTCCACCCCCCCCCATCCCTCTCTCAACGTCTCCTCACCATCCCCAAATTTAGGCCCTTGGTCCCTGTTCATGTGCATTTTATTACCCACCCACGGTAGAACAAAATATCGAGATATCTTATCCTCTCTTGATCAAAATCAGTTGTATGCTAAGATTGCGAAAGATCACACAACAAATTCAAAGGTTCCTTTCATGTCAGTTCTTGATCGTGGATAAGCTCAATGGTAAATGTGATTTGTTGTTAATCACAAGGGACCTTATGTTTGCGTACTGAAGTTGATTTCTCATGATACTGGATGTGGGAGCTATCAAGAGATATTGTGATAGAGTACTTTTTTGGGGTTTTCTCAAATATGTAGAAAGCAAATGGGAAAGGGTTTAGAAATTATATTCTAATCTTAAGGGTGATGATAATAACAGACACTACTTTGTTGGACAAATTCCAAAATGACTGAGCTCCGCTTCGCCAAGATAAACTACAACTATGCAATAACTGGTGCAATCTTCAAGGGATTATGCAAGTGATTTTCATACCACAACGAACACCAATAAAATGACCAATGCACGTTGAATGATAGAAGTTAAGCATCCAAAAAATTAAGGGTTCAGGCTAACTTTACACAACGGCTTACAATCAGCAAACCATCAAAAGTATGAACCATGGAATTCATCAAAACATCATTACATTCTCCATTGAAATCAAAACAATTTATTTAACCAATCTAATCTAAATGAGGGAATAAGAGAACAAGGAACCACTAAGGCACATCAAATGATCACCAAACTTCAATGATAATTCTATTGTCTCAGTAGCTCATAGCAACAATCTCAAAATTCCCTCTTTTACAAATGAGAGGTGAGGCCTTTATATAGGCCCCCGATTACAATGAGTGGCCCGGATTGAAACAATAACCGATGGCCAAGATTGTGCCACATCAGCCCTAATTAGGGTTAGGAAAAGAAGAAAGAATCTACAATTAATGAGCGTGTCCACACGGACCAACCAGGAGGAAGCTGCCATCTTAGTGGGTAATAAATGCCCACTAGGCATGTCCACTCAGCAAGAGAGTGGGGCGACATGAATGTCCACTATGCATTAAATGCACCTCCGCCCAGAATAGCCTACCATTTATTCCTTTCCTCCAACGCGAAGAATCTAGACATGTCAACCTAGGAAGGTGATTGAGAGCCATCTTTTGTTGACCATTCTTTCATTGTTGGGGTTTTTCATACTTGAATTGGATCTCAGGAACTTGAATGTCTAGAATTGAAACTCTTTTGTCTTCATTTATACTTGAACTTTGATCGTCGAACATTGAACGCCTTGAACTGGATCGCTTGAAACTTGGACGTCTTCAACATTGGAACTGGAACTCTTGGACATGGGTGTCTTCCTCGAACATCTAGAACTAGAATTTTTCTTCCTATAAAACAAAATAAACAACATAAGAACATGCGAGGAATAGAAAGCAGATTAAATTTCTTTGTTCCTAGAACGAATTTCGATTCTGGAGAAGAAAATTCTGAAAACTCATTATAAACTCTCCACTCTAGAAAGAGATTTTCTCTCTCCTCAAGAAATCCATGCCTTTTCTTTGATTTTGCAAACTTTCTGCATAATTCCTTCTCTATGAATTTCATAGCCCCATTTCTTGATTCTTCAGCTCAATGTGACTTCACCTATCTCTGGAAAGAAATTCTCTCTCCTCAATTCTTTCCCTCTCACTTCAAAAACTTGAAAACTTCACACGAAAAATTCGCACTTTTCTCTCTCAAAGTCAACTATTATGCCCTTTTCCTAGCCCAAAGATTCTTTTCTCAGCATTTATCTTCATCAGGTATATTTTTGTCATGGGCCTGGACTTGAAGGGGGTGCAATTTCTTCACTTAGGCACTTTAATTGTTTCCAACATTCTAATGAAATATTGGACAACAAATTCCCAATATTTAATTATTATCCCAAAAATAATTCAAAAACCAATTTCCAACATTTTCCAAATTTTCAACGACTCAAACCTTCTCTTAATGAAATTTGAATTTCATCATCATAAAATTTATTCAATTTGGAACTTAAACCAAATTAAATTTCATCTTTACAATCTCTCACAGTCATTAAATTCCGTCATTTCTAACAAGAATATCATCCATGAGTGCCTATAAACCGCAAACGAGGATTTTCACTTCTTTCATTCCTCTCATTTAGCGTCAGTGAATACATAAAGACCTCAATGAAAGATATTTTCCAAAATTTTAATATTCCTTCAAAATAGTATGAAAAACTTAAGTATTACTAATGAAGTCCTTTCCCCATGGATAACACTTTATTAGTAGTAAAGGATCTCAAAACATTTGATATAGCACCGACTTAAGCGCACTTTAACCTTGCTCTATCGAGTGTATATTTGTGAAGCTAGGGAATTTTTTTTCTTAAATGCAAAGTTCCTCAATCCCTCTTGACCCGTGTTCTCTCTTAGCACTTATGAGCGCATAAAAGGATTTGGATTTTAGAAAACTTCCACAATACTAATGTTCTTTGGGCACGATTCAAACCTTGAGACAGACTTTGAAACCATAATTATTTTCCTTAACATAAGTCTTTTGGCGCTATGAGCACATTTAGGCTCATATCGTGGAAATAAAACTTTGGAGAACATTTTTAACACTTGTAAACGTGCCCTCATAGCGCATTCTGACCCTTCCAATGGATTTCTTCACTCCTTCAAAATTCTTTGACCATTGCTATTTTGCGGCCTGGGCGCGTTTTGGCATAAGTCGTGGATTCTTTACTTTACTTTTTGGCTAAAGATAGTGTTGGGCGCATTCAAGCCTCCATTCCGAACTCTTGTTTTCGAAAAAAAATCTATGACCAAGGTACATCCGCGTTGGGCGCAATTAGGAGGCAGACGTGGATAGTTTCTTCAAACTCATTCCTTCATTCATACAAAATCGCGCTCAAGTGCATTTTAAGGGGGACTAATGGACTCCTCTCTTCAGCATCATTCCTTTATTCAGTATATTATGCGCTCAAAAGGCATTTGGGGTTCCTCTGCGGTAGATGTCTTCATTCAAAACACTCCTTCACTGCTTGCGTTTTGAGCTCAGATTCCTTCATCGTTCACGGCAGGATTGAGGCTTGTAGAAGACTCGTCTCCATGAACGCAGTTCCAAGCATGAAGAGGAATTTGTGTTGTGAGCATATTTGAACTCCATGTGTTCCTTGATCAGCTGAGAAATACGCTCTTTGTGATATTGCTATCATGATTCAACTGTGTAGTTTTTTGAGTCAAACTCACTAACCCATATTTCATGAGTAGTAGTTCACACGAACCCATCTAACATGAGAATGAATGGAACACTTAGCACTCATTGGATCTAGGTGATGCTCACAAAGGTGAAGCGTCGGGACTTCCCGGGAGGTCACCCATCCTAGTACTACTCCAGCTCGAGCGTGCTTAACTACAGAGTTTCCTCCATGGTTAAACCCACTCTGCTTGCAATCCCATTTGCAAAACCTTCACCAAGTATTGTGCCATATGAACCATTCATTAGAAAGCCCCTTAAGCTCATCAATTGATAAGTGGGAGATATTTTCCACAGCAAGTCAAATTGTGATATTGCTATCAGGATTCGACTGTGTAGTTTTTTGAGTCAAACTCATTGACCCATATTTCATGAGTAGTGGTTCACACGAACCCATCTCTCATGAGAATGAATGGAACACTTAGCACTCATTGGATCTAGGCAATGCTCACAAAGGCGAAGCACCGGGACTTCCTGGGAGGTCACCCATCCCAGTACTACTCCAGCTCAAGCGCGCTTAACTACGGAGTTTCCTCCATGATTAAACTCACTCTGCTTGCAACCCTATTTGCAAAACCTTCCCCAAGTATTGTGCCTTATGAACCATTCATTAGAAAGCCCCTTAAGCTCATCAATTAATAAGTGGGCTTTCTAATGAATGGTTCATAAGGCACAATACTTGGTGAAGGTTTTGCAAATGGGGTTGCAAGCAGAATAGGTTTAACAATGGAGGAAACTCCGTAGTTAAGAGCGCTCGAGCTGGAGTAGTACTAGGATGGCTGACCTCCCAAGAAGTCTCAGTGCTTCACCTCTGTGAGCATCACCTAGATCCAATGAGTGCTAAGTGCTCCATTCATTCTCATGAGAGATGGGCTTGTGTCAACCACTACTCATGAAATATGGGCCAATGAGTTTGATTCATAAAACTACACAGTCGAATCATGATAGCAATATCACAATTTGACTTGCTGTAGAAAATATCTCCCACTTATCAATTACGCTCTTTGTCTACATGAAGCTCGATGGAGGCTTTTATTGCTTCTCCAAATTATTTCCTTGGTGTGTAACATGCAGACTTTGAGTACGAATTGGTGATGGTGAAGATATTTGCTTGAAATGAATTCCTTAGGGATACTTATTCAAAGCAAACCCCATTAAAGCCCT
Organism: Thuja plicata; assembly: GCA_018584345.1. Classification (NCBI taxonomy): domain Eukaryota; kingdom Viridiplantae; phylum Streptophyta; class Pinopsida; order Cupressales; family Cupressaceae; genus Thuja; species Thuja plicata. The sequence goes on along the minus strand of MU227477.1, from coordinate 630,106 downwards.
AGGCGACTACAATCCATCCCACAATCAATCCATCCACACCTTACAAGAATAGTCATCTATAAATGAAACAAAATATGACAAACCTCAATAGACGTTAAAGGAGCTTCCCAAGTATCTGCGTAAATTGATTCTAAAACTTCTTTGCTTTTGGTAGCATTTCTAGAAAAATAATCTATTTTGTTTTCCAACAAACAATATTCACAAAACTATAAATCTCTAGATTAGGCACCTAAGGAGTTCTATTTAGTAGTACCTTGAGACCATGCTCACTTATATGGCCTAACCATTGACGTTAGGTTGATGTTGAAACCATTTTTGCATCAAGTGCCATTACAACCTCTCTATTGTTAGTTTCTCCCACTAGCATATAGAGATTGCCAATTTTTTCAACCTTTAACACAACCAACGCTCCCTCTACCTTGAGAAAGCTGTTTTCACCACTAAATTAGTAAAATTGTTCATAAAAAACTCCAAGTGAACAAGTTTTCCTTTAATTTTGTTACATGTTTGGCATGCTAAATAGTCCTTACCATTCCATAAAACATCTTGATTCTTAACACGCCTTCCCCAATAGCTTCACAGGGGTTGTCCTTTCACATGTATAACATACCTCCATCACATGACCGGTAAGAAGAGAACCAATCTCTTTGTGTAGTCATGTGAAAGGAGGCACCAAAATCAAGAATCCAAACACGAAGTAAAGAGCTTCTCAGATTGGCAATTAATACTTCTCTATCTTCCAATGGTGTTTGAACTTCTGTTGTCATTACCTCAGACAACTGCAAACTATGATTTTATACCTGCAATCCTTTTTGAAATGTCCATTTTTTGCCACAATTCCAACATTTTACTCTTTTGTACCCCTTGGATTCCTTCCTCATTTGTCTGCAATCAAAATTTCCTCTTTCTAGAAATCCGTCTCTTGCAATTAGGGCTTCATTGTAAGGAGATCCTTGAGATATCTTTTGCCTTGAATCTTTAGAAATTACCACATCATCAAAGACCAATTTGCCACTTGGTGTTGAGTTACTAAGAGCCATAATCAATTCATCCCAAGGTTCAAGCAATGAGCACAATAATATTGATGCATTATCCTCTTCTTTGATTGTTACCCTTGCTAGTGTGTTGAAATCGTTTTGATTATCTATGACTGATTAATTGTCACACATTCTCAAATTATACAATTGTTAATGTATCAGAATTTTATTTGCCAATGACTTTGTTTCATACAACTTTTTGAGCTTAGACCACAGGTCACATGTAGTTTTCTCCTCTACAACATCCAATTGTACTAAATTTGCTACAGATAATTGGATTGTTGTTCTAACCATGCTACCCTTTTCATCCAACCCAATATGCCTAGATCATGGCTACAAGTTTTGATGTTATACCTTTGAAAACCAAGGAACATCTATCCTTCACCAAAAAAGATTGAATCTTAAGCTTCCATTGAGTGAAATTGGAACCATCAAACTTTATCTCTAAGTATTTTATTAAGTTCTAGGTTTCTTCCCAAAGTTTATGTTGAGTTTTTAAATTTGGGGTCTGCAAGTCCAAGTTGAATCCAAGTTTGTGAACGATGGTCTACTTAGCACAAAGCCATGAGCTGCAGAAAGTTCAAACAACCAAAAAATTGCTGAAAAATATGGTAATATTTCCAATCTAGCAATTAGCCTTTCCTATGGAAAACCCAAAATTACCTTATTTAGAATTCAAAGGAAACACATTGCAATATTTGAACTTCCCTAGAAACTTAACTCTAAGAGAAATCCACTCACCTATCCCTAGTTCAGTTAAACTTATAGAAATCTCCTTTAACAAGTCCCTCCCTCCCTCTCTCACTGGCAAAAAAAAAATCATATACATAAACGCCTTTGTTGGCCTAGTGGTGAACTTGTGCTCTTGAAAGAGAGGTCACCAGTTCGAAACCCATGAGGGGGTAAGGTATGTATGCCTCGTTTATAGCACAATTAGGTGCCTCAAGCAAGGAGTACAATGTAGTCCCATATAACTATAAGCCATCCGTAGACCCATATATAGAGCGCCCAATATCGTGGACTGTAAAAGAATCTTTATTTCTTTCTTTCTATTTTCCAATACATCTCCATCCCCCAAAAGTGGTGTCTTTCCTGCCATCCCAAAACAGTGTTGAACATAGCAAATGAATGAATGATTTTAATAATATCCACGAGATTGATTAGTCCAAAGGACCAAGGGTTCCCAACCTTAAGCTATCTCCATATTCCCTTCCATGTTTGATCTCCTATTATGAATCTTGACTATAAAACTAGCAGTTTGGTTGATCTTATCCTCCTCAAATAAACTGTGCATGTTGTCGGTCTTCAAGATGATTTCGTACTGAGCACGGATATCTTCATATGTTGTGCATTCTATGAGAAAGTGCTATTCTGTCTCAATTGCACCCATCTTGCAGAACATGCAAGCCATCTCTTCCCACACCTCTTTAAGCTTTTTTCATCTACTCATCTCGCACCTGAGATGATGCGAACCCATCCTCAATTGTGCCACTAACAGCCTAGCTTTCCCTTTAATAACTGCCCCTAAATATTGGATTAAACTCTTTGATGTAATGGGCCTTTTTTTAACCAATGTGATTAGTCTGCATGGCAATCCGAAACTTTTCTATGACAAACTTTTTTATTTCCTAATTGGTATTCGGACTCTTGTAACTTGATGTTCCACATGCTCAACCACTTTTTGCTTTGATTCTTCCTACGATCAAGACCCTCTTTCATTGCAATTTTGGGCCATCGTTGGATATCCAATTTTCAACCTTCTTTAAATAGCTTATTAACCGGGTTATCATAGTTGCCTCCAATAGAAAAGTATCGGCTTCTGCTAATAGGATTTCATATGGTACTGAGGTTTTGACTTTGAGACTGCTTGTGATTAGGTGCTTCTGAATTCTCTCTATCTCCATCCACATTTTGTCATGTTGCCTCCCCAAACTTCGCAACCATAAAGAATAACTGGTGTGACCAGCAAACCAAAAAGAGTTTTCTTGGTTTTCCACTCCTAAAGTTCAGCATTTCTGCACCTATTTTGGAGTATATATGATGCTTTCCATCCCTCCTGTATCCTTTTTGCCCTACAAGTCTCCCAGTTGAGCTTATAAAGGAAGTCAATCCCAAGATATTTGTATTCTTTCACAATTTCCAACCAACTACATTCGAAAAGGAAGGTAGTTTGTTTTTCTTTCCTCTTCAAAGAGAAAATCATGATTTTTGTTTTGGTAATGTCACCTGCATCCCTCCTAAAAAAAGTGTTCTAAGGCCTTTAAGTGATCTCTTAATCCATGAGCTGTCTTTGATATTAAGATAAGATCGTCGGCAAATAAAAGTAGCTTCACCACATATCCTGCCAGTTGGACCCCTTCTCCATCTGTTTTGTCTAACCAAGTTTATAATTTATCAATGTATAAAACAAACAAAGTGGGGGATAAAGGACATCCTTGCTTAACGCCAATGTCACTGTTGTAACATTCGAACATTCATTCACTAGTTCTGATTTTGGCTCTAACTATCTCATATAGTCTATGCATTGTAGCTTGTCTCTAGGCATCGTGTCAAAAGCTTTCTTAAAGCCCACAAAATAGAAATATGCTTCTTCCCCCTAATTGTCCCATATTTTCTCTATCAAATGTCGACAAGTGATGCAATGGTCAATGGTAGAATGTCTACGCCTGAAACCAGCTTGCCCTTCTACTCTTTTTCCTTCACCTTCTACCCAACTTTTGATTCTATGTTCCACCATGCTCCCAAAATTTTTGCCAGGGTTGACCATAATAATGCGATAATTAGATGGGTTATTGATGTCCCCACTCTTAAAGAGGGGAATAACCACACTAGTTGTTCAAACCACCGAGATGGAATGACACTATTGAAGATTCCTTTTATGTGAGGGGCAAGGAGCTCAACTCCCCACTTTAAAAATTCAGCTTGAAGCTCGTCAATGTCACTAGCCTTACCACTTGCTAGCTTCTTTATTCCTTGTTTGATATCATCCACCATGAAGAGTTCCACTGAATCGTTCACCAAATGAGGAGAGTTCTTCATGTGTGTCCGCTCATAGAGTAACTTTGCATATTCTAGCCATTGAGCATCTATAATATTGCTCTTAGTTTTTTTTCCTTTGTTGTAGTTCCTTCCAAAAGTCTTTGTGATTGTGTTTTCCAAGAGATATTAACTCCCTCCTTGCATTTACATACTCTTCCTTTTTTGCTTGAATCAATTTTGCAAACTTCTTGTTTTCTTTGCTCAAATCTTTCGCTTTTATAGATCTCTTGGCCGCCTTACATTTTTCAACATACCACGGATTTGCCAGAAAAGTATTTGCAGCCCTCTTCCTACTACAAGATCTTTTACATGCACTTAACGCCTTGTGTATAATAGGAATCAAAAAACTACTATGAACATGACCAATCTCCTTATCGACCCTTTCATCTATCAAGATATTGTTTATTTCATAAAATTATTGTTTAAGAATGGCACTGAATATGTCCCTATTTTCTTGATTTATGAGACTTTTGTCTTTGGTAACAACTTTCTTTTGCATGTGGAGGTCTTTGTTTATTGTGTGGACTACTTGGAACAAAATTCAACATAATAGAGACATGTGATCTGATTTCATCTCTATAGGACATTCTCCAATGTCGAACCCCATTACTCTAGATGTAAGATTTTGAGAGCAAACAACATAATCCACTACACACTGTCCATTATAGGTTTTGCAAGTGATACCCCTTGAAGTTGGTCAGCCTCTCATGCCGTTGCAAATAACCATGCCAAATAGACTACACATCCCCAATAATTCTACCCCAAAATGTGAAACACCCCCATACCATCTTGTGAAGCTCTTTTCCAAGATTCACCACCGCCTTCTTCCAACCATAAAGGATTATTTTCTCCTTTTTCACCATTACTCAGATGTAAAAATTGATTGTTGGTTGTCCTTGCATTGAAGTTCCCAACTAGCACTATTTCTCCTAAGGTGCCAAATAAAGAGATCTTTTTTTAATGAAGCATACGGGGCTTCATTGTCTAAATTCCTTTTCTTGTAGAGCTTGTTTTTTGGAGCGAAGTAACAAGCAGCCAACCTAAAAAATATCTCATTTACTGTTATCTGCAGTCATATGTATTGTTTATTTGGGTCTTCTTTTTCAACTTTTACAAATCCATACCACTTCTCATTATAAGCACTGTGACTCCACCATGTCCTTTACCTGTCTCATTCGCTTTGTTCCAAACTAAAAATTTCTTGTAAACTTCAAAATCCGGGATCTTGCAACCGTCATGCTCGTGTGTTTCAACAAGAATGATAATATCTTTCCCCTCTGCTATGGGCCCCACCCCAGGACCTCTTCTCCATGTATAACCTCTGCAGTTCCAACTTACCACACTTCAGTAATCTTGTGGGGCCCCTATTTCCTTTTTTTTATTCGAGAAACGCTCACTAATTTGAGCTTTCCCTTCAGCCATGCCCACTTTCTCTCATTTCTTGTTGTCTTTACTTTTTCCCACTCCTTCCTTTGTTCCTCTTGCTGAGCAAAAGTTAGATCTTTGTCTAGGTAGAAATGTGTGCCTCTAATTAGTCTTCTATTTCTAAGGATCATATTCTTAACCTCTAGGTTTCTTAGGGTAACTCTTATATGTTTATCCCTTCCTCCATCTATCCTCTTACCTATCCTATTTGCTTGCTAAAAACCACCTGTCCACTCCAGCTTATCTCTAAGAAAGTCCCTTGCTAGAATAACGGTTCTCTCTTTTTCTCGAAAGTCTTTCAATCCTTTGATAATGATATTTGCAGCCTTCCCACGTTTATCTTGTTCTTCCCTTATTTGTATTTTGATTTATTGTTCAATGATTCCCTTTTGTTTGTTTGGTGAACCGTTTACAACTTGTAACCAATTCCTTTCCTTTACTCCCCGTTAATCTCCATTGTTCCAGTTCCTGTTTTATGACATCAAGTTCTTGCTGTTCTATGTCCATTTTGATCTGCATGTTCGAGATTTGTTCTTTCAGAATTTTGTTTTTTCTTTTTATTTTGCTTGTTTTTTCTTTTTATTTTGCTTGTATACTAGATGGCTTCATACAATTTGTTCTCCTCTTCCCGATTCCTTGTTTCTAGAGTTCCCATCCTCTTTTTTGTGTTCATGAGCTCCTCCACCTATAGCTCAAAAGACCACAATAGTAGTGTTGAGGTTGGACTATAAAAAAATTTGCTGTCTTGTTTATCTTCAATGCTGTCAACTTTGTTCGCTGTACATATTTTTGCTTGGTTCAGATTTGATTTGGGGTTCTTATTGGTTTCCACCTGTTTTTGTACCTTCATTTTCATTCTCTTTCTGTACTGTTTGCCCCACATTGGTTTGGTAAGTTTTGCTAGAGATTCCGTTCACTCTTGGTAAAATCATTGCAAATCGTTTCTTATGCGTTTGCCTAATTTTTCAGATCTGCCTACGCCTTAGAATACCTTTGTATTGTTTCGCATTTACCAGTACATGTGTGTTCTCTAATCAAAATTCACTTATGAGATTCCTCATTCTTTACAGCAACATTCAATAGCTTTTCCATCCAGCAAGTATTATCAAAAGCAAAAGCTTTTCATCTCATTTATTTAATCATATATACTCTTCAGCATCAGGTTTTCCTCTCTTATAGCCTTATAGGTTATGCCTGATTTTAACGTTTGCAATGCATGCTTCTGTCTTCCTAATATTTGAGGGTTTCTCATACATGGGTTCACCACCTTTGTTAGCTAAGGCTCATTTATTGCTAAGCTTTTTTACTTTTAGCCTGAAGCTACTTTTGGTTCTTATTTACACTCCATGCTATTTCTAAAGGTTATACTGTAATCTCTCATTAACCTATTTTGGCCGTCTTGGACATTAGTATAGTTTCTGTCTTGCTTTCTTTCAAAAACAAACCATCTATTGAATCCAAATCAACAAGGAAATATTTCCATCCATTCGGAAGCATGCATATGTACCACAGGAGTAATAAACAGCATTAATTAGGTGTTAAAAGGTTTTGCATAGTTACATTTATAGCAAGCATTCCAAAAGAAGCTTCCACTTCAGTCCTAAATCTTACATCATATGAAAATTACTTAGATCAAGAAAATGTTATACAAAACTTTACAAACACACATAGACTTACAATTTTATTAATTTTATGCATTAAAAAGAGCAAAATGTTCTCACCTGAATGCCACCAATGCAGAAAAGAACAATAAGAATCCAGATGATCCACCGAGACATGAAGAAATAGAGGAGCAACAAAAATATTGAGGATATTAGTATGAAAAAGGCAGCTGCTTTAGTGCTTATTTGCACAACATCCTTCTCCATAGCAGCTTTGCTTGCAGATATATCTCCCAATGTTTCCTGTACATATAGTACCAAATGAAAACCAACTTAGCGTCTACTGTTGTATCTGATGTGTATAATACTACTCAAAAGAACAAAATGCTCTTAAATAAAGAGATGTCAACAAGCATCTCCAGAGAACATTTGCAACCACAAATATATATTAAAAAAAAAGTACTTTCAAGAAGTGGAATTTCATAAAAGGGAGTCACCTTTATTGACAATCGCTTATAGTGATCGTCAGGTTCTTCATTTGCAACAAATTTTGCCCATATTGAAGAGCATACTATGGTCCCAACAGCCATCATCCACAAGATAACTTCAGACAAATCCACAACTGGTCGATTGGGTGAATAGAGTTGCAATTCCACTGGACAAAGAGCCACAAAGGCAGGAGCAGGCTTTTTTATTAGTCTAGAAACTTACAGTGAAAAAAAAAACCAATGATGCATTTAGATAAATTGAAGATATTATGTTCTTGAAGTAAAAATATTTACAAGAAAATAACTGTTAGTGTTGACCACTTTTTCTTGATGTAAATTTGGCTATATATTCTTGTTGCAGTTTCTAGATTTGATTATGTGTAAATTTTGAATCACACTCCATGATCCATCATCAGGATTTTTAGCGAGCTGGAGGAGTAAAAGTAAATATACACACAATCAAATCATGAAACTGCAACAAGAACAATCATGGATTGTGGAAAACTGATAGACTTAATTTGGTAAATATTGATTGTTTGGTGATACATTCCAGCAACTTTGTTAAATTTGTCTCTTATATGAAGCTAGTCAGCAGCTGCCTCCGATCCCATCTATTTATGAGGTGATCTTTATAAGTTATATGGACCCCTCATTGAAAATTAAATTTCATGATCACTCCATGGAACAACTTATACTTTCTATGATTACATTGATACAACTATGTTTTTCATTCATAAGCATTCAGAACTATTTTCTCTTTCGTATTCTCTTGCTTTGCAACCATAGTATGCTTTGTGCGCTGTAATTACAAACCTTGCATGTGGCATGGTCAAGGTCACCGCTTATATTTAACTAAATTCATCCACAAAAATAATTGAAGCAGCATCTAGGAACCGTCAGAAAGTTAAATAAACATTGAACCCTGTCATTCCAGTTGGTAACAATGACTTTCCCTTACCTTGTCCGTTAGTTAGGGTAGCACCAAAACGAAGAGGCCCAGAGTCATTCTTGTAATGGTCTATTGATACAAATTATATACGAGGCTCAGGATACCTTCACCCACCAAACCATAGAAATCAAGCTTGCATTATTCACAAAAAAGGTACATTCTTCATGATTGTTCCTGGCCTCATGAAGGAATGATGAGGGCATTAATGATTTCTTCAATTTTTGTGAGGATACGGCAACAACCAAGAGATTTGAAGGTTTATATACAAACCAGGGAAATCAGATACCCATTGTAGAGAAGACAACATTTTAACTCCAAAGGAAAAAGGACATTGTTAGCTGAAATATATCCAAGGTTTACCTGCTATCTGATTTTTGAACTAGATCTTTGGCCATTAACAGAGTTAAGTAACAACAAGAAATTTTCCTAATTTCTCTAGCAGACATGCTAAAGAAGTCCATAGGCTAAGATAAGGGTAACTATCAAATGATTAGATTGGTTATACCAATCTCTGACTAATTAAACAGATCTGACTATTCATAACAGAAATCATTATGAATTACTGCTGTCCCAGAGTACTTTACTTGAGAAAACAGTTTTCACATAGAATTGGAGTGTTTGGTAAAGTACTAGAAATGAAAACAGCAGATGAAATGAATTACAAATGTAGGAAAGAGATGAACTCAGCACACAACCACAAGAACACAAGATTTACCCTAGAGAAACCCACTATGGGTGGAAATTTTAGCAATATAGAACTGTGTTTATTTTCCAATCACCAAATATACAAGATTGTTAAACAAGCTCATCTTTAGTACATCCAAAGACAACTGGGTGGGATCAATTGCACATGCAAAGAAATTACAAGAGAACATAATGAAGACGACAAAGGAGGACTACAAGAAAAGTACAAGGAAGAATCTAAACAAGAGAATGAAAAATAATAACTTAAAGAAGGGTACAAAGAAGAATCTAAACAAGAGAACAAGGAAGAATATAAACCAAAGGATAGAAAATGCAGATGCTTGTGAAGAAATTTCATACCTTTCCCCTAATAAAAAGCTAAAGAAATGGAATGGATGACAAGGTCGAAGAGTCTAAACAAAAAGAAGCGAAGTCTAGAATAGTTGTCGTATTAAAATTCACATCAACACAGAAAGAACAAGGGCATGGCATGGAGCATTAGAAGAAAAATGACCAAAGGTATACATGGAATCAAGGATGCAAAGACTATGAATATGTTGGCATCCAATGCGTACTGATTATAAATATATATATTATCGACGAATCAAGCATTAAAGATAGCGTTGGTGGTATGATATTTCTGATAAATAAATGCAGAAATATGTAAAATAGCAGACCACTTCAAGGGGGTGACTTCCAATGATCAGATAATAATATATGAATTCAATATTTGATGATATGATGGTTTGGAAGAAACATGGCCTCCATATTTATAGCCTTAACTATGTAGGGACACACCCCTTCGCTCTAGTTAAGAGGGGTTAAGGTATTAACTAGGAATAATGTTGAGGCTAAGCATGCCACAAGTGCATATCCTTATTATAGTTGGGAATATATGATGCTAGAATCATAGCAGAAGGCAATTCAAGAGCAATAGCTACGGAAATTCATGAAATCTAAAAGGTAACAAGTACAACTACAGCCTTATCCATCACTGTCATCCACTGGCTTTGTTTTCAGATCCTTCCAACAAGGGCTTCCTTTTCAAAGATTGTTTTGTATTATATAGATTCGATATAATCTAGCTCTAGCTAATGGGGTTTCCCAACCTATAACTAGGTTAATCATACACAAGTATGAATTATGAGATAAAGGTGATCAATAAGCCATTACATGCTAAAAAAGTTAATCTAAAGATAAAAAGGCTAGAATTAAAATTCCAAAATCAATATTACATTCACCATTAACCCCCCCCCCCCTACTAAAAATGCTTAA
>MU227477.1:581245-619257 GCA_018584345.1 Thuja plicata | reverse complement strand
TTACCATCAATTGTTGTTCCTTTAAGCACTCTTGATTGGCTACCATAAATTGTCATACTTTAAAGTAACACTGACTTACTTATATTATTTGTGGACATCAAATTTTATTTCACTCATTCTTTCTTCATTCCGATAAAGAAGCTCTTCATTCTCTGCCACAAAGCTTACCAATTTTTTGAGAATAACAATCTCCTAAATATATATTATGTTCTAAATGAACATTTTTGCAAATAATCTTAAATGATTTGACGTGTGTTTCTACTTTTTCATATTGTGTTATAGCATGGTGTGGCGAGAATCAGAATAATTAATACAAAGCTAGTTTTGCTTTAAAAACAGATAGCTTTCAGCTAGTTGTAGATGGATAACCTACTGAATTCTCCATTTCACATTGCAGAACCAAAATTTGCCAAACGTGTTCATTTCTCTCATCCAACTCTTTCACATTCTCATTCAATGACATGTATAGTTACCACTTACAACGGCTTTCACCCCAGGAATTTTAATGTCTCAAGCAGCACTACGATAATATCATTATTAAAAACCCTCAAAAGTTCTGCCCTCAAGTTTAACTGTAATATCCCCTTAACTTTTTTTGTTTTGCTTTTGAGTTTAACTTTTAAGAATATTTGATAGAGAGAAAAGAAATAGCTAAATTATATTGCAACAAATACAATATTATGACAGCAAATATAAAGGAAATGCTTGCAATATTCACTTCTAAAATGAGTCTAAAACTGAAAGTACAATACAAAGACAAAACTGAAGATACCCAGATGGACAAATCTGATTATAAATACAAATACAACATACCTGTTTGCTGGTAGTGAAAATAAATGACTACAGCATTAATTACCAGCCAGTACAAGTTCTGGAAACCCAAGGTTCTTCACCAAAATGCTCCAAATGATACAGTTGGGTCTAGAAGTGTCAAACAGCAGCTAAGATCTTTAGTGAATGCAGATATCAGCTCCTTATACCCCAATGGCTGCCCTAGAATCCTCACATTGACCCTCAAGAAGTGATATGGCTGGCTGGAAATGATATGACCAGCAAGGAAGAAAATACAACCAGCAAAATAGAAGTTTAACCCTCCTAAATCCCCTTCAAAATTGTTCTCTATAAATCTGATATCAGATAATCTCTACAAATCTGAAAATGCAAGCTCCAATATGCCAAAATGTGACCTCTGAATAAAATCACAAGGCTATTCTCTAAATTGTATCTCTCATTAACATTGAGAATGTTACTTGCAAGGGTTTTCCTCCTCACAAATAAAAGATGAAGCAATCTCCTCCAAACAGAAGCACTATCAAAAATAAAATTCAACATCTCCAAATGAGAGCCCCAATCCTCCTTTTATAGTTTTTTGGCAGCTTTTTCAAAAAAGTATTTTTTGTTTTTTCGCTATTTTTTTGGGAATGTTTTTTTTTTCCATTTTTAATCTTTTTTTTTAAAAGCAATTTTTTTTCGTTATTTCTTTGGGAATGTTTTTTTAACTTTTATTCAATAAGAATCACTTCCCTTTTTAATCTCTCAATGTAGCATTAAATAATAAAGGTCAATCCATTAAAACATGTCACCTTCAATTAAATATTTGGCCTCTACAGTTTCTTCATTAAATAAATAAATTAAGATGATAATAAAGTTAAATCTTTAATTTTACTTTAATAACTCATAACTTATCGTTATTTAATTTAAAGTCCCTAGACTATATCAAAGTCGAGATGATCATCAAAAGTGGACCCACCGACAATACTAAAAATTGCAAGCATGCCAACTCTCTTGGTGCATGGCAAAAGACTCCTGGCAAAAGCGTTGCGCTCATTCAACTGTCAGCATATGAAATTGCACCTGATACTGCTTTCCCTAACCCTAGTCATAAGCCCACGGGAATCGACTACATAGGCTAATGACTTCACCATGCTGAGCTAGCTTAGGAAGGGAAGATTACATTAACATCCAAATATTTCACATTAAAATAATTTGTAATTTGTGATGCAGCTTCTGAGATTGAAATGAAACTAAGATACCAATTCTGGTTCGGGTTAGCAGGTTCAGTTTGCAGATTTAGGGAAAATGAAACTGGTGGTTGGGTTTGTCTTGGGCTTGTCCATACAAAAATATTTGAGGATCATAAATATATACAGATTTGCAATCTAAAAACTCGAATGTTAGAAGCAATGTACATATTTCCTAATATTTTTACTATACACGAATATTTACAAGTCTTAAATAACAATACACAGGTCACAGGTTGTGGGTTGCAACAGTAGAATGTTGATGCTATAGCTTTGGGAGATATCTTTCTCCCATATCTGAGATTGTCCTCTTCATGTCATGTTGCTGTTCCTCTTTCTATTCTGCTGGTGTTGCTTCAATTCAGACTGCCAGTCATCTCATTTTAATGTTACCGGTTATTCTTGATATCGGTAGGCATTCCAAGTGTTACGGCAGACATTTGAAGACACTAAAGAGTCAACATTATTATGTGTTATCTTCTTGATATCAGCAGGCATTCCAAGTGTTCGGCAGATTCTTCATTGTCTGGGACAATGAAGAGTCAGAAATTGAAGAGTCTGACTCTTCTTTGTCTAGTCTAAGATATACGTAAAAGAAGAAATGATATGGTGGTTGGATGTTCTATGCTGGTAAATTTTTCTTTGTTGGTTCAATATTTTGTGTTGATGGCATAGGTGTATAATCTTTGTCTGCAGATACATTTTCAGGGTAACATTTATCATTGTTTCAGTTTGATATAGTTTTAGACATTTGTTTAGCAAACTTCAGACAATTCATTATTAATAAAGTGATATTTTGTGGCTGGGTTTTTCACCCTCAGGTTGGAGGGTTTTCCCAGGGTATTTGTGTCTTTGTGTTCATTATTTATTTAGATTGGTGTATGTCTTAATTCTGATGTAAAAAATCAACATGGTATCAGAGCCAAGTTTGTGATTGGCATCAATTATCGTGACCTCCCAAGGGCCATACAAATATGCAAAGAGTTGGGCATGAAGCAGCTCACACCTATTCAAAAGCAATGCATTCCAGAAATCCTCAGAGGGAAGGACATGATGGGTATAGCGCAAATGGACTGCGGCAAGACGGAGGCATTCGCAGTGCCCACCCTGAACAAACTGGTGGAGAATCCGTATGATGTATTTGCACTGGTGATTACTCCTTCGAGGGAATTTAGATTGTCGTATATCTTAATTCTGATGTAAAAAATCAACATGGTATCAGAGCCAAGTTTGTGATTGGCATCAATTATCGTGACCTCTCAAGGGCCATACAAATATGCAAAGAGTTGGGCATGAAGCAGCTCACACCTATTCAAAAGCAATGTATTCCGGAAACCCTAAGAGGGAAGGACATGATGGGTATAGCGCAAATGGGCAGCGGCAAGATGGCGGCATTTGCGGTGCCCATCCTGAACAAACTGGTGGAGAATCCGTATGATGTATTTGCACTGGTGATTACTCCTTCGAGGGAATTGGTGTATCAGCTGCTGGAGATGGAAGCCAGGTTTCATCAACAGCGGTTATGGCTGAGGCTCTGAATATTCATCCTGCGTCAGTTCTCGACAAGAATAACAATACTTACCTCTATTTGTTATCTGAAAGATAAAGAAACTATATTCAGGAGTTTGTGGCATCTTCAAAACATTTTGTGAGTCGGGAAAATACTATTCTCCAAGCCGTCTTCCAAGAATCTCATATTTTCTATCGTAGACATCATAGAAACTGTGGGAATGGAATGAAAGACTTTATCAGATATTTTTTAGCCAATCATTCTAGTTAGGTCCATTGAAGATGGAGATTAATAATGGGCTCTGAATTTGTGTTTGGTCTAGTTTTTGTATGAAGCGGATCTTGGAGTGTCTGGACTCTGGATATAACTGAAGACGGAGTATATTGGGCGGTGATAATAATATTGTGTGAATTCAAATAATAATCTTGGAGAGCTTGTCTCTTCAATGCATGAGTCATTCAGCCTGTTTGACAACGATCGGAATGGCTACAGCACTGTAGCCAAGTTGGGCACCGTGATGCACCCCTAGGCGAATATCCAACACAGGTGAATCTTCAGGATATAATTAAGCGCAAACAGATTGGCAGCACCATCGATTTCCCTCATTTTGCAGATGTGATGCGACGCAACTAGAAGCTGGACAAATTTGCAGATAAGTCCTATTATCAAATCTAATCTTGTGACTGCTTGTAGAGTTTATATTTTTTAATTGGGATATTTTATTTGAGTATTATATGTCCGTGAATAGATCTATGAATTTATTATTACCCACGGGATAATGGAAAGAAGTATAAAAGATTACAGCTACCGTAGGTCAATAATTATCATTGTGAAGTAATGAGATGATCTGCAACTGTTATTTTTCATATTATTTGATGTTTTATTCTAATGGAAGTTGTCTTCTATTATTAGGTTTGATGTTTTAATATTTATCGCCCAGACTTTCTAATGTTGGCAATTGGAAATTATATGCGTGTAGAGACACTACAATGGTATAATTCCTATCTTATTGACCCGGCATTATTAAGGAAATCTTGACAGAATCAAGAGTGTCGCCACGTTGAGCAGATGAATGATTACGAGAAGGATCTCCATGTTAATGTAGGTTGTTTGATTAAGTTTCTTATATCATGGAGGTTCATGGAGGTCTACCAAACCAACCCTGTTGAGAAGATTTTGCATTTGAGTCATTCCATGGCTGTGGAGGCTTTCTGGACTTGACAAGATGTAACGTTCACTGTTGCCTGGCTTCAGGATCTACTGGCTATGAGTTACCTTCAGCCGAGATTGTTGTCATTAGAGTTGGATAGGCAAAGTGCTATAGTGTTCCATGGAGATCACAAGGAGTTTGTGCCTCTGAAGTTTCCATCAGTGCATCTTTTTGTTGAGGAAACAGGTGCAGTGAATTTTTGAGATCGGAAATCTGATCAGGTGGAGGAAGTTTTATGGGAATATAGTGCTTATCACGTACTGCATTGGACCTGTAAATCATATTGTTCTCAAGTGAGAGAACGACGGAGGTACGTGCAGTGGTGGGTAATAATGGTATCCTGTTGCAGAAGCCCCATGGGAAGCACTCTGAGGAATAGGAGGCTCCTCGGGATATGGACATATCTCCTAATGACACCTCTAAGATTCAGAGGGAGTCCGATGTACCATTCAAGTCTACTGATCCAATTGATGTATCTAGAAATTTTTCTAAATGTTGTGGAGAATGTTGCCCTTGCTGAGAGGGAGTATCAACATTAATTGCTCTTATTATGTACTAAAATGCATATTTCTCTGAAACAGAGAAATATGAGGTGAACGACCTTGAAGAGATGTTGCTCTTTAATGCATATTTCTCTAAGACTGGAAAATGAGGTGAAAGCACTTGCAGAGATGTTGCACTTCTGACACGCATATTTCTTTGAGACGGAGAAATATGAGGTGAAAGCCCTTGAAGAGATGTTGCTCTTTAATGCATATTTCTCTGAGACGAGAAATGTGAGGTGAAAGCCCTTGAAGAGATGTTGCTCTTTAATGTATATTTCTCTGAGACGAAGAAATATGAGGTGCAATCCCTTGAGAGATGTTGCTCTTTCCACACATGGGAGTAGCCATGGTGGACGTCATGTTGAGAGATTCCATGACGACATCACGGTGAGTGATTCCGTGATGGGCACTTGTGTATATGCTTCATTCCACACATGGGAGTAGCCATGGTGGACGTCATGTAACTCCATGACTTTATCATGTTGAGAGATTCCGTGATAAAATCTTTTCCACAAATGGGTGTAGCCACTGTGCGTGTCATGTTGAGAGAATCCATGACATGGATATCTGGAAAGATACCTCCCTAGCTAAGAGGGAGTGTTGATGATATAGCTTCGGGAGATATCTTTCTCCCATATCTGAGATTGTCATCTTCATGTCATGTTGGTGTTCCTCCTATTCTGTTGATGTCCCTTCAATTCAGATTGCCAGTCATCTCATTTTAATGGTAGCGGTTATTCTTGATATCGGTAGGCATTCCAAGTGTTATGGCAGACGTTTGAAGACACTAAAGAATCAACGTTATTATGTGTCATCTTCTTGATATCGGTAGGCATTCCAAGTGTTCGGCAGACTCTTCATTGTCTGGGACAATGAAGAGTCAGAAATTGAAGAGTCCGACTCTTCTTTGTCTAGTCTAAGACATATGTAAAAGAGGAAACAATATGGTGGTTGGATGTTCCATGCTGGTTAATTTTTCTTTGTTGGTTCGATATTCTGTGCTGATAGCATAGGAGTATAATCTGTCTGCAGATACATTTTCAGGGGAACATTTTATCATTGTTTCAGTTTGTTATAGTTTTAGACATTTGTTTAGCAGATTTCAGACAATTCATTATTAATAAAGTGATATTTCGTGGCTGGATTTTTCACCCTCGGATTGGAGGGTTTTCCCAGGGTATTTCTGTGTCTTTGTGTTCATTATTTATTTAGAATGCTGTATATCTTAATTATGATGTAAAAAATCAACATAGAAAATAGTACAATTGCAGGTGGCAAGTCTCGGTATCTATCAGGTATAAAAGCATTCATTGCAATGTTTATAATTTTAAAAATAGGAGCATAATCTTTGTCTGCAGATACATTTTCAGGGATCATTTTATCATTGTTTCAGTTTGATATAGTTTTAGACATTTGTTTAGCAGAATTCAGACAATTCATTATTAATGAAGTGATATTTTGTGGCTGGGTTTTTCACCCTCAGATTGGAGGGTTTTCCCACGGTATTTCTGTGTCTTTGTGTTCATTATTTATTTAGATTGCTGTATATCTTAATTATGATGTAAAAAATCAACACAGAAAACAGTACAATCGCGGGTGGCAAGTCTCAGTCTCTATCAGGTATAAAAGCATTCATTGCAATGTTTATAATTTTTAAAAAAATATCCTTTCATGCTGTGCCCCTGCAATAAACAGTTTTTTTAGAAAGTGAACATTTTATTTTTTTTACAGTTTAAACTTGAAACTTGAGTGATAAGGCATTTAATGTGACATACACAGGATTTTATTATGATTTACTAATTTATCTATGCACAGAAAGTCAAAATGATCAAATTTCTCTGTATTTAAATTCTCAATCAGCTACCATCACCTATAATTTACATTTTACAGTGTATTTAACTTCAATTTTGATCTATATATGAAGGAAATTGTAGTGTGTTCCATAAATTTAGTAATATGCATATTTGTGAAAAATATTTTAGATATTTATGTATTTGTAATGTTTAAAAAATGTACCGAATTTCTCTCCAAGTTATTGTTGAGTCTTGAGTTTTGAAAAAATTTAGGTCAGAAAAGTAATTGATATATTTCCCCCTTCTTGAGGTAAGAGTTAAAAAACATTGAAAATAAACACATCATTTGGAAACAGCTCCCTTAGGATTTATATAAAATAAATTTTGATGAAACCTCCAAGGGTAAATTGGGTCTGGCCGGGAGTGGTATTCTTATCAGAAGTCAAAAGGTTGTCTAAATCAAGAGACGTGGATGGCTGCAATGGTTTAAATTTCTCTATAGAGAGTAGTTGTAAACAGATTTTTGTTGAAGAGGATCCACAAAATGTCATCTCAGGTCTTCAAAAACAAGTTTGTGTCAATTAGAAACATCTGAGATTGCTGGATGAAGCCATCAAGTTAAATAAGAAATTCTCTAAGGTATCATTCTTGCATTCTTATCACCAAGGGAACAGATTGGCTGATGGAAGAGAATAGAACAACTAATGCCCTTGCCAATGCAGTGATTTTACATACTACCATTTCCGCTCTCTTCAGTGGTGGATGTTGTTGGAATCATTTGTCGTTGCACCAAAAGCTCGAACTGTCAATGCCCGATACAAACGTCAAATTTAACCCGATCCACGGGAGGCGGTTAAGCCATGTCACGAATCTTCAAGGAGGTGTTGACCGCCAAGTCAACAATCTCCCCCTCAGCACCCACTAAAGGGAGACTCGAACCCATGACCCAACGCTCTGATACCAATTGTTGGAATCATTTGCCGTTGCACCAAAAGCTCAAACTGTCAATGCCGGATACAAACACCAGATTTAACCCGATCCACGGGAGGCGGTTAAGCCATGTCACAAATCTCCAAGGAGGTGCTGACCACCAAGTCAACAAGGAAATAGATTGGCTGATGGAAGAGAATAGAATAACTAATGCCCTTGCCAATGCAGTGATTTTACATACTACCCTTTCCACTCTCTTCAGCGGTGGATGTGTCATGTGGCCTTCATTGGGGAGGTTGCTATTGGACAATTAGCCATCTTGATTTCTTTGGAAGTGTGTTTATTTCCAGTTGTGCCTACATTTTTGTATGCGACATTTTCTGTCATTCCCCCTCATTTGGGCTGCAGCTAGTGTAGCTTATTTACAAGTGTCGTTTTAATCTCCAATCAGCCAAACATGTTGACACACATTGGATAATCTATCACTCATGGCTTCCTGTGGACTTGTTGGCCTCTGTTTGCTTTGAGTGGCTTCTTGCTTGTTCTTTTTTAAGGCCTGTGTTAGAATTGGTAGCATATGTATTTGTTTGTTGGCTTTAATAGCTCCTAAGTAACGTTCTTTTACATTGAGCACCTTATGACCAGGGCTTCTACCTTTGCTGATTTTAAGTCCAAATTTGCAATAGCAGTGGTTTCAGAAGATCTGCAGGGATGGCTTAATAGTCTGGTTCTATAGCCTAAGATATAAAAGGCCCAGTGTTAGGGGCAGAAGATGTTGGTGCTGCTACACCGTTGGCTGGGAAGAGAAGGTTCAGTTGGTAATGGATGCTGCACAGGGTTTGGGGGATTTCAATGCTCCTCAGTCTCATCTAGCAAGCAACATGGGGGCTTTGCAGTTTGAGGTGCAGGCTCTTCAACAGGAATTCCAATCTCTCTCTTCATTTGACATGAACCTCTGCATCCATGGTTGTCAAGACTGCTTTTTTCCCATAAGAATGTTACTTTGGGGGTTGCTAGTTCTTTTACACTAACTAATCTAGCAAGGGAAGTTATGGTGCTTAGAAAGAAAAGACAAGAGGTTATCCATGAGGTATGTTCTGAGTTCCCAGCACATTTAGGTGGTGGCAGGAATTCAGCTCCCAAGCCGGTTGTGATTGTACACAAGGATGGAATATTGTATCCCTCATTTAAGAGGCTTCACCTAAGAGCTGTAGCAGGTGGGCGGAAGGGGCATCACTTAGTTTTAGGTATTTACCGTCTCTTTAGTTGATTATTTTGTTTCTTTCAGTTTAATTGGTATTTTTTAATGGCATTGGTTGTTAGCCCCTACTTCTTAGAGGTTTTTGGGTGACCTTTATATTTTGTGTAATGTCCCTTCCTTAGACAGCCCAGTTGTCAACGGAGGTTGGCCTATTATCTGGGTTCCTGTAGGTCAACAAAGTGGATAGGGGACCCATCCAGAGGTTTGTGGAGCTATGCAGTGGCTTTATGAGCTGTTTTGGGCAGTTTGGGAAAGTTTCATAAATTTTAGGAGGGATTCCTACTTTTTATGGATTGACTGGGAATTGACCGGAACGCATCAAGGGACCTCCGGGATCACTATGGAGATTTTGGTTGCAATTCCTATTTTTTAGGGAGGTTCCCTATTTTTTAGGGGAGACTATCACTTTGCTTGCAGCATCCAGGTATCATCCTTGGATTAGTGGCATCAATTAAATTTCAGTTTGGAGTCCAAATGATCAGTTTATGAATAAATTTGGAATGATTAAATTATTTCCTAAGTTTGATTTATATAAAATAATAATAAAGTGATTTAATCAAATCACTTTATATTATTATAAAATATAATAAAGTGGCCCATGGCACACTTCCCTAGGCAAGGTGAATAATAAGTTATTAATAAAAAGGTGGCCACATTATTAATGATGAATAATGCCTAAAGAGGTTTGAACTTCTAGAAGGGAAATTATTTTAAATAAAGTTTATTAAAAAGTTTGCTTGGAAGCCCTAATTTGGTTCGAACCATTTGGAGGAACTGGAGAAAAGTCAAAAAGAGCTTTGGGGTTTCATTTTGAGCATCCAGGTTATTATTTTCACATCATCTATTAAAGTTTGAGCTCTGAGAAGGGTTTGAGCAGCAATTGGGGCTTCCACAAACGAAAACTCTTGGAAGAATAGGGAGTTGGACAAAACCCCAGCTTTCTTGATGCTTGGTTTCAGTACAGACCTGAGATATTATCAGAGAGGCATCGAAATCTTGAGAAATTTTGAATCAGGCTTGTTGAGATCAGTTCATAGTGATCAGAATTATTGATCAGGGAGTTGGCGGCGGGCTTATGCATTTTAATTCATTTCTACCCTAGCCGTACAGCTACAGGCATAGACTATATCCATTCCCAGCTGAACGTGGATCTTGGTTAGTATCAGTCAGCATAAAAACTTCAGATTTATCCTTGGACGGCATCAGCATTGGAGACAGCACAAGAATAATCAGAACTTTGTATGACATATCATTGCCATTTGTCTCCTGTTGTACAGATCTGATCCATACAGTTGAGGTACGGGAATGTAGAAATCATTCTTGAGAAATAAAGATTCAGAAATTATTATTTAGTTATTGATTTATTGGTTGATTCATTTCCTTTCAGTATTAGTTATCAGATTTTCAGATTTATTTGTTGCGATCAGCGCCATAAAAAATTACGAAAAAATCAGAAAACAACAAAAAAACAAAAATTAGACAAATTTCTCCTAAAGCGCTGGTCAAAGACAATCAAAAACAAAAACATCAGGAATTTGCCTTGGAATCCAGTTGGGGATCTTCCATTTTGAGGTTGGTTGGTGTCTTCATCTTGTGAGTATATACTATAAAGTTTTTGGTTTTTCACTTTCTGCTTCTTTAGCCTCCGGGATGTCTGCTTTGTTGGAATGCTTATCCCATCAGGACATTTGTTAAAAAGATTTTTCATTTTATAGGGTCAAGGGCCCCACTGGATTCTTCTCTTGTTCACCCTTCTATGGATCAAGAGATCCAGAGACTTTGCATATATCAGGTAAATGGCACCAAGGAAGAATTGACAGAAAACCACCAGGAAAAGATCTCACTTATCTACATAGTATACAGGGATGAATTTGCCTTCATTCTATTTGAAAAGACAAAAGATATCTTGGCTGTTTTTAAGCAAAGGGTATATGTGCACAGTGCAGGAAAGAACCAACTGGCGTGAAGAAAGAAACTGGAAATAGATCACTAGAGTGGGACAGAAAATGGAGAAGTGGACAATTCAGACATCACAGAGCACCAACAAGTAGCAGTTCCAAGCATTTCACCTGCAGCTGCTCATGCTCAGGCATATGCAAAGACACCTGTCATAGAACTATAGACTCAGGTCAATCAATTAGGATGTAGCTCCATTTTGCATAATGGCTATAGCAGTGCTGCTGGATAGTTTTAGTTAGGAGGCTTCAGTAAATAGATTTTTTCTAGTAAAAGAAGGCAAGAGTTGTGGATGTAATTTCCTAACTCTTAAAATATCCAGCAACCAGCACTCCACACTGTATTTTGGCAAGCAAATGCCCGGCTTTGTTTTATGGGAAAGAAACCTGTTTAATTCTAGTATTAGTATTACCAATCAAAAAAATGAAAAAAAAGGAGAACACTGAGAAAACTATTTTTTTAAACTCAGGTGGTTCTCTTTAGAACCCTCTTTCCAAAATTCATTATTGCCTCGTAACTTTTAGTTTTACCAAGCATTAGATCAACAATATTCTCAGCATAAATAAGGATCCTTATAAGCCCAACTAATTACCAATACACTATTCTTCCTCTAATAATTGCTTCATTTTATCAGATATAATAACCAAAAACAATTGTTGCATGGGGCAACCTTGCTTGACTTTAACATCTTAATAACTACTTCACATCTTCTATAAGGAGAATATATTTGTAAAATGGAGGTAAAACTTTGCTTGATCTTATCAAATATAACACACTTTTTAAAACTTTTCTTGGTATTATGATTGCTGAATTTTATCAATATGCTCGAGGTAAAATGGAATATATTAACAGTACATTATTCTTCCTCTATAAATTGCTTGATTTATCAAATATAATAACCAAAAATAATTGCTGCATGGGGCAACCTTGCTTGACTTAAACATCTTTTTAAATACTTCTATTTTATAGGGAGAATATATTTGTAAAAAAAGATGGTAACTTTGCAAAACCAACACTCTTTCCAAAAATAGTATAGCTTTACCCTTTTTGCCTGCAGCTAAATGATCTTGAAGTTCTCGTCCTGCCGATACTGGGATCATAACCACAGGAATCTTGATGACCAGTGAAGTATCATTTTCGGTGCAAACCATCTTATAAAGGTCTGTACCAATACACAATTTGACATGCAGTTCAGAAACGATTGATATGATAACAATTGCTAAATAACTGAGCAAATATAAACCAAGAAAGGAAGGGAATATACATGGTATCTAGTCTATTGCCCTACCATTTACAATGACTTTCAATACAAAATAGTAAAACTATCAAGAAAAAAGGCATAACCTTCTTCATCATTCATTACAATTAACGCCACTGCTCCCCCTGCTTCTGCGATCTTTGCCTTTGTAGTGAAAGCACATTCACCCCTCTTAGAAAATGCAGCTAGTCCTGTTAGCTGCAATGTAAATATATTCCAAAGCATTTTCAGATCTGAATGTGCTTTCATGATAACCAGTGGAACGTACCAAAATTGTATATGTTAGCACATTAATGTAATATAGTATTAAGAGCAGACCCTGATCGAGATTAAAAAAGGAGTCAGTGTTGTCACAAGGTAGAAGAGATTTAAAATGTTAACACAAATTGATATCTCTGAACATATTCAATGCTGATGTCCATGATCTGTACAGTTTAAACGCAGATGTCCTAGTTCTAACAGACAACATGCAATTAGTCATCAAAAAATAAAATTATCGCAAAGAAGGCATATTGCTCAACCTACAATGATTGCAATTAAATAATACATATTTTACCCACATTTAATGCAATGTAGCTAACCCTATAATTTGGTGCCCATGTATTTTCTCTAAAACTAGTTCAAGTGGAGTAGTGTTTATCTTGCAGCTGCTTCTAGTAATTAAGATTAAAACATCTAGTCCTCGTAATTAAGTTGTCTTCATAAACATGGCAGACTCTGAGACATAAAAATAAAATGGCAAAATCTATCAGAGATGAAATGAATTGAAGTTCAGGCTACAAGCCATGTCGTAATTAGTATCTCTTCATAAACTACTGTTTCCATACAATAAGTTAGAAGTTATTAATATTTACACAAAAAAGACATGCCAGTATGCGTGATACATTTAAGTACAAAAAGAAAAAGAATAATATAGAAAACCCAAGTGCTTTCAGCTGGTTCAGAAAAAACAATTAAAATTAAATGACTACACTTGTGGAAAATCTTTTCCTTTATCAAGGTCAAGAACAGAAATGTAAAAGGATATGGTCATGTTCAAGATCAGCAATAAATTATTCATCATATGATGAATAATGCAGGTACTAAGCATTCAATTGTTGCATATGACCTTTTGGGGACTTGTAGGTTGGGGTTGAGAGGAGAGATGATTAAAAACAAAAAACACAAATATCATCAGCATATTGACCAAAAACTAACATGAATGGCTTATTTTTTCTTCTGTTTCGCTAGTATGTTATTGTTTTATATATCAAAGCTGCCTACCATGAATTTGGAGTAGATTGTTAGCACAGATAAAGAGATTTGACAATATGGATGAGCTGATGGTATGTACCAGAAGACTGAAGTTGCCCAGGTGTGTGATGCAATATTAAGATAACATTATTTGAAGACAACCCATTAGATTCATCATTCAAATGGCTATCAAGTCTAAAAGCACAAACGACCTTGGTGAAAGCATAAGATTCAAGATAGAACAGTGGTACTCATCAAAGGAATAAAACACTATATATGCAACTAAATTTTCAGATCATACTATATCAGTATAAGGCTCACTGATATATGTACTTTTTCTAAAGATTGACATAGATTCTATATCTTGAAACAGAAAAATTGTACAACATTCAGATGTCCTTACGACCAATAGTCGCCATCAGAAGAGTACTATGTTTCCTGCCTGTTGTGTTCATATGTAATGAGGCAAGGAGTAAAAGATCACAATTCCCATACTTGGTGGCAGTGCAACAAAAATAGACTTGGTAACCTGCAGACCTTCTGAGATTCTTTCCTGCAATGTTAAAGTATTTAGAAATACCACATATTACCTATATACATCCTTCATAGGTTCTCCATCAGTGATGCTAATGTCATACCAACCTCAGTCGCACAGCTTCTGAGATTCTCTCCCGCAATGTTAAAGTTTTTACAAATGCCACATATCACCTATATACATCCTTCAGAGGTTCTCCATGAGCAAGGCTAGTGTCATACCAACCTCAGCCCATGAATGACCCCATATAAAATACTAAAACATGGGCCTCCCTAAGTATTGCTAGAGTCATGAACATAGCCAAAACTTGTTTATCAATTGACAGAATCCAGAACCCCCTACAATGTTCAATTATGGAATATTAGCAGTGTTACCCCAAGTTTCCGGGACGGGGACGGGGACGGGGACGGGGACGGCAGGGGGCGGGGGGACGAGTTTCCAAGATGGCAAATTCTTTTGCCAAGTTNGGGGGGGGGGGGGGGGACGAGTTTCCAAGATGGCAAATTCTTTTGCCAAGTTTGGGGATAGCAATGGGACGGCAATGGGGAAGGCTATATAAATATAAGGAAAATTTAAAAAATATAGGGAAATTTGCATGTATACATTACATTCATATGAAAACATCGATAAAGCCTACAATTTAATCAACATAGAACCTTAACATGCAACATTTCAATAGTCAAACTCAATACTCAATATGCATTCATAATTTGGAATTCATTGTCAATATACATGTAATATTATAATAATAACATACAAAATTGAAACACGCCCAAGAACATAATTTGGAATTCATTGTCGATAACAACAAGAACAAAAACCCACCTTCCAAATTGAAACACACTGCAATCATTCAATTCGGAAACTACACCTCCAGCTCATTGTAAGTGGACTGATATTAATACGAACAGGTCTGCTATATAGTTTCGATCATGATAGAGGACTGTTACAGCAAGATGGCACCTTGATGCAACCTCCAATATTCACCAAACCTTCCCACAAAGGACCCAAATCAACCCAAAACCAACCCAACGCTGATGTATTGCCACAAAATGGCATAAAGATGCATGTTCTAGGTCTGTAATGCACCTATCAGACTTTCCCAACACCTTTCAAACAGTCTGCTATATGATTCTGAGCATGTATGACTGTAACAGCATTCTTAATTTCACAGTTCTTAGTGTCATGT
Organism: Thuja plicata; assembly: GCA_018584345.1. Lineage (NCBI taxonomy): Eukaryota > Viridiplantae > Streptophyta > Pinopsida > Cupressales > Cupressaceae > Thuja > Thuja plicata. Next base: position 603,816 of record MU227477.1, on the reverse strand, counting down.
TGCCAAATACTAATCAGAGGACCCCAAATAGTAGGAATTAACCACCAAACAATAAAAAGCATGTTAGGGCGAACTTGGAAGGAGGGGCCCACTTTAAAATTAAAAAAGAAGTTTTATAAAAGGAAAATGTGTTTTTTTAAGTGCTCATGTCGCCTATCCCATCAAGGACACCCATCTGTCCCAAGGACTTCCAAGGCATCCCTGAGGTGTCCCCAGCCGTCCCCGGGACGTACGGCTGTCCCCAAAAAAAAATCTTGACGTCCCCAAGTTTCCGGGACGTGCCCTGCAGAATTTTGAAAAAAGGGGACGGGATGGGGATGTCCCCTAGCCGTCCCCCCGTCTCGGAAACGTCCCCAGTACAAGGACGAGGGTTTTTAGGCCGGGCACCTGTCCCCAGGTAACACTGAAAATTAGTAAAGAAAGAGAAAGGCAGAACTGCAGGACACCACACCATACAAGTTGAAAATGTGCAAGTTTGCAACACATGAAAATAGAGCTTTAAAATAGAAGAGAAAAAGACATTAAACAGAGGAACATTTCAAAACAAAATCTTGCATAGATCTGAGGCTAAGTTGCCGATTTGGGTTCGGGGACGGATTCGGGTTCCTAGATTCGTGAAAAAAAAAAATCCCATTAGGATTCGTATGGGTTCGTGTGTGTGTATATATATATATAAATATATATATATGCATTATATATACAAAAAAAAAGAGAAATAAACATTATTCTAAAACTAAATTATTTCATAGTATGAATCTATGATGGGTCCTTTCGGATCCTCGAGGATTCACGCAGGATCCTCAAGGATTTGCGCAAGATCCTTGAGGATTCGCGTGGGATCCTCGAGGAACCGCGCTGGATCCGGGCAGGGTCCGGATTTGGACCTGTGGGTCCGTGGGGATCCGCGGATTGCAGATCCCGATAGACCCACAGGTCCAAATCCAGACCCTACCCGGATCCAACGCGGACTGGGTGGCGAATCCGGACTCGGATCGGACCCAGACCCGGATCCGGGGTCCAGGGTCAGAATCCGGCAACTTAGAGATTCTGAGGTCATGGGATGGACCAACCAAATAATTAGAAGTCTATATTCAACATACTTATGACATCAAAACTTACTTGGTAGTTCAAAAACTTGATTAACCTAATATTACATATTATTCCTAGAAGGCAGTATGGCAGTCACACAGCCCTACTCATGCACATCTTATAATCTATTTACCAATTATCATTTGTTTGACTATCCACATATCCATACATATTATATTGATTTCTTCACAAATTTATTTAAATACTCCTCCGAGCGTGAATTCAACACTCCAAAAAATAGCCGACTCTTTTTTTTGGTATTCTATGGCCCAATTTGTTTCTTGGGGACCAGTAGCCTAGCAGTATGTGGTTAAAATAGTAATGTATAATATATAATTCAGCACTAAACCATATATGCTATAAACCCTTAAAACTGAGACATAACTTAGCCATAAAAGAAAATGAAGCATTTTTTCAGAGCGTTGATTGACATTAAATCCAACTCTATTTGGAAATATGCAGGTATTTAAATTGACTTGGTGAGCTGAACTGACTGTATGAATATTAATGGCCAAATGAAGCTAAATCAGTCCAATTATTTTCTAGTTTTTTACATTTTTCATTACTTTTCATTTGTGTTTATTCTTACATGTTTATTAATTTGAACTACGGCAGCCTCCTTGCTTTGACTGCAACTGATGCACTTAACATTTTCAAACAGATGACAATCTGCTATATGTGATTTTCACATAGCAAGAATTACTTGCAAGACCTGTATTCATCAAAGTTGGTTTGAAGCTGGTTTTTCGCTTTTCTATGATTCTTTTCTGAAGCGGTAATTTCATAATCAATGTGCATGTTTGATACTTTGTACTATTTACATTTCTGAATCATAATCAATGTTAAATGTCTTCCTGCTCAAGGGCTAAGTGGAATAAAAGTCAGTGGAGAGAATACTGGTTTCAAACCTGGTGGCAACAGAGAGGAATTTTGGTCTCCTCCACCAGAAGAATTTTCAAAATTAAAGTTTGATGGGGCTGAAAGGAGCAATCCTGGATCCGTAGGAAGAGGCTTTGCTATCTAGAACTCCTATTGTGATTTGATTTATCAACACAAATAATGAAGTCGAATAGGAGGCATTAAATGCAAGTTTAGGAGTAGCTGCCTCACAGAAGTAATCTGATTTGATAATAGAAGGTGACTCCATGATAGTGATCGATACTATAAAGTTATAAACAATGGAATAAGCACAAGCTAGAAAATGAAATCATACATAGAAAAGGTTAAAGTTTTAAATCAAAATTTTAATCAATCAAGTATAAAAATTGCAAACGACAGTTAATCATAATTGCAGACCGTTTGGCCAATGAATACGTTAATCAGGCTCTGATTATGGCTTTTTCAAGCTAAGTGGCTAGCTCTTGGGAAAACATAATCTGTTGCAAGCTTATAAAGCCCCTTAATTTTTCTTGAATTTCAAAAAAACAATTTAGCTGCAGAGTTTAAGTCGTGCCTCTTAGGCATCTTTTGTATGGTATTTGGAAGGTCGTCGTGCATAAAATTAAATGATTTGAGATCTTGGCAGAATACAAAGAGTTGAGTATTCAGATTGCACTGGGTAAAGTGCAGAAATGCCCATATGTAAGGCGGCAATGATGCATGGTGAATTTACAAAGAATTGTATGGATTGTCAATTCCCCTCAGTGGTAAGGTGGGGGCATTAAGGCTTTGATTTCAAGTTTAGGTGCTGTCTCCTTGTGTGGAATGAAGGACCAGCTGTGGGAGATTCATAATGGTGTTCAAGTGATGCAAGGGATAATTTAAATCACAAATAGAAGGTTGCCATGTAAGTTTTCCTGTTGAGATCTAAATGTTTTAGGTTACATCAAGGGAATATTGAGGAAACAAGCTTCGTTGGCTGTGCATTGCTTCAAAGCTGCCATCCAAGGTACTTTCATCACCGCTCTTGTGTATCACCTCCAAGATGTTTCTATTCATTTTAAGCTCTTGCAACTCTTCCTTCTGGATCAATTCTCTAGTATGTCCCAGAATGTTTGGTTGGAGACTGGCAAGGATGTTCAACTCTGACTCAACATATGGATTTGACAAATAGTTTTGGAGGAGCTATGAAGTAAAGTTAGAATTCTTGAATCCTTCTGCAATGATATTGGCAAAGTTTTGAACACTCCGCATGTTCATCACTACCAGGGGCAGCTTGAAATCTTTTTACCAATTATACCATCCCAGTTTATATGGCCCTTCTATGTGCAGGTCCATGTGACATCAGGTGATATACTATGGCATGAGAAATCTATCTTTGGCAGGCAATCATAGAGGCAGGACAATCGATGAGATTGAGCCCTGGAATGGAGGAGATAGTTAACAAAAGGCATGCTTTGCCAGTTGCTAGTAAGCATTGGGAATTGTTTAATGTTTCTATGGTTTCTTGTCTGTTGGTTTGTTCTATGTCCTTGGTAGTGCTCTTGTTTAAGATTTGAATTCCATTATAATTTCTAGTTTCATATAGTTCTTTGTCTTTGACTTTCTATGGTCTGTGGTATCCGTGGTAATGCTATTCATGCTTGGTTGATTCTAGCTTCTTCATATAGTAGAATTTTGATAGCAGATTTCTATGGATAGATATATGCTCATTTTATCAAATGTTTATATCAAGAGCCAGGACCCCTCTAGTAACCCCACTATTATACCTTAAAAAAAATGTTGGAAGTCAGAAATGAATAAATAAAGCAATGTACAAAACTTGGGAATACTTTCATTCTCTTCTGAATACAAATGAATTAATTGTTAGTAATTTACAAATTATATCTTATATGTTGATTGTTGCACTCAATTTCGTGATCTACCTCAAGTGGCCTAGGCATTGTTGAACAATATGAAAAAATATTTTCCTCGTGAGTCTAGGATCCAATTCACATTACACAAAATGATTCGTGCACATTGTAGTTCAGAAATAGCAGTGTCCACAGTGACATCCCCCATATCTTAGATGTTCCAAAAACTTGGGGAGGGAAGTTCCTGTTTTTCAGGAAGGGACAGCCTGCTCCATTTGGTACATACAAATAAACAAGTTAACTTTTTGAGATTTGAAGGAAAAAAATGGTAAAAACAATCAAATGCGGAAAGGGGAATGATTGACATTGCAAGTCAGCACATTGTATTTAAATTTTGCTAATTTTCGTTTGCTTAACTTATTTTAATTGTCCTCCCACTGTCCTCAAAATTGGGGAAGAAATTTGGTCCTTAAAACCATGCCCCTGCATTGCCACACACCCCATTCTGGAAACACTGATAAATAATAAATATGATCTATTTAAAGTATGTTAAGACAGATAAACATATAAAATTATGTATGTCAATGCCTCCTTATTTAAAATCTGATGCACTCGCCACCCTTCCTTTCTATAGCTGAGATCAAATGCATTATTATTTAAAAGCCATTGCACACAACCACAAGGGAGAAGAAGTGACTCGTTCATATCACCACTCCCAATAACAAGGGGTTTATCATCAACAGGTCAGGGTATCCCATATCACTGCAGGATCATATACCCAATTGTTTTGTTTTTTTCCCTGAAAATTAGCTAGCAAATACAAAATTTCTTTCTAAACAAGTAAACTCAAGGCTTGGGCTCGGCACGATAAAGAACCCTTAGCAAGGCACCAAGAAGTTGCAACAGGGACACAAACCTTTGTTGAAGAGTTCTCGCAGCAATTCAAAGGATTTGCCTCAATAAGAGTCATCCTATGAGCTTCATTTTCTTCATGTGGTAAAGGAGTACCAAATCTGGCACTCACACCAACTAAGCTTCTTGTTTTTGCACCATCGATCCAGTTGTTTAATTTTACCTGAAATAAGCAACAGAAAAAGCAATCATTGAATTGTATCAGACCACCAAAAACACCAACAAAGGTGCTACATATTTTGGGAAAAAAACCAAGTAAACATTACAAACAACTATATTATCAATTAGCTATCAATATCATACCACAGCACTGGTTATGACACCTATTTAATTAAAAAACAAGGGGCAGCCTGTCCAAGAAAACAAAGGCCAAAGTGCTTGACTAAAGCGCAGAGATGTTCTTAGACACCCATTTTTTATGTTCCTCCAAAGAGAAACAATGTTCAAAAATACATTTGAGACTCACATGACAAGTGCCTTTTTTAAAATGGCTACCCATGAAATAGTGACATCATTGTTTCACAACATGGGCCATGACCAACATCACTATTTCATATATTGATCAAGCTAGATTCTTCCCCTACAATTTGAGAGGGAGCAAAGCTGAAAAATACAGTTCCAACGCTAACCTATGAGAGGAGGCATGTGCAAACATTATTAATCATACATTTTTTAAGAAGATAAACTCCAAAGCAATATACCATAACACAGATTTACATGGTAAAAACCTTTTCACAAGAAAAAATCCACACTCAAAGCAACTCAATATATTATTCAAAACTCAAATGGTTACAATACACTTGCAGAATCTAAGCCTTTACAGGAGTATCAACAATACAAAACCTATAGCAATTCAAGCAACAAAGTAGTACTTACACGACTCACTATCAAACCTTCATCTCAAGCACCCAATAAATAGGAGAAACAATACATGAACTATTAAATGGTAATTAGGAAAGCATGAGATAAAACAACCCAAAATGTAGTACTGAAATCCAACACCCAAATCCCAAAGATTTTCCTCCTTTTGAAATGCCCAAATTTTAAATAAGAAATTTTGAGTAATTTTTTATCATTATGAAGTACAATATTCCCCTCGCAATTTAATTTATTGTTATTTTTGACAAATAGGCTAAAACTAGCATATTCCTTGATCCACTCACCAACTTGAATTTAGTTCCATTATCTCCATTCCACATGCATCATAAATTGATCAAGTGTAACTCCCTCTTACAACTCTCTTATGTGTTGTAGATGCTCTTATGTTTTTGATGTGGAAGTGACATTTCATCTGGGAAGTCGATTAAACGCATTTTTTTTAAATTGAAGATATCAAAGATATCCGTGTCACCTTTATCTATTTGTTCTAGTTATGGTCCATTTCAACATTTCTTGGGGTCAAAATCAACTTGTAAAGCCTTGAAAACTGCATTTTTGTGTTCTATAGCCCAAAAAAAAATATCTAAAACTAAAGTTAAGACACCTTTCCTAACACAATTGCCTACTTTCAAATGCTAATAGACAACTTTCTTGCACTAAAATACTCCAATCCCTTGTTTTGGAGAAAGAGATTCTACAATGAATATCTTGATAAACTACATTTTGCAAATCCACCAAACAACTGTTCATTGCATTTTGATGCATCCTTCAATCTTGACAGTCTAGAGTGTGTCAATTCCTACTTCCACATGGCATAAGATCGCGGCAATAATCTGCTCTTATTATAAGACCAACTCCTCTTCTTCATCGAATTCATTGATTCAAAAAATTTCCATTGGCATGAGACACATTATGTACATTTGTAGCCCTTTAACAATTTAATGTCAGAATGAGAGCACAGATCATTTAGCTTGTTTCTCAAGCTTTGTCGCGTGAACCACTTTATTTGTTGAGCGGCATTGGTGTTATACACTCAACCTCTAAAGTCGTATGATTGTCCTTAGGAAGAGTTGTGAATGGCTGTAATTTTCCTCTAAACATCCATTGCAATTCTCATGCATATTTGACAGGCCCAGCTTATCAACCATAAGTTCTTGTTGAAGTATATCGTGCAATTGCAAACCATTGACATAAAAATTGAAGTCATCGATACAAAGTCAAGTTGTGGATTGTTGTGGAAATTTTCAGATATTGGGAGTTATATTCAACTTTAAAACCTGATACAATTTAAAAGTTGTCCAGTGTAGTCACCATTCCAAGAATTCTCATAGTCAATATACAATTCGTGAACAAATACTTGGCCAGTTAAACAGAAAAAATTGTCACCTTTCATTGCATGTCAATTAATACCATTGACACAGTTCAGGCTCCAATTAGGATGAAGCAATGTATGCCATCATGTCTAAAGGAATGTTGTGAAGTCAAAAGTATTAATCCATAAAAGTTAAAGCAGATCCACGGCACCACATCTAAACTACCCAACAGTCTATTGTTCAAGGGAAAGTAGAGATCATCTGCAGTGCCTTGATTGGACAAGTTAGTCTGATTCAAAAACATGAGCTATAACTATTATCAAGGAAGTTAGACTAACACGTTTCCCTCCATTCCCAAAACTCTGATGTTTACCTTGTAAGGCTGTAATGTCGTTGAGACTTTCTCCTCCTAGCGATGTAGTGATTACAATGCCAAAGCTGTCACTTTATTTACTCCCATCATCATTATTGATTGATTTATTGGTTGTTGGATGGAATTGACCCCCCTCGAGCTATCTGCTTTGAAATACTATATAGCTTGAGAAAAAGAGTACCAAATCATGTCTTGAGGGCTCAACATGGTATATTGTGACTTCCTCACAATCGTTTGGAAGTTCTGGCTTCTGTTGCTAAGCATTCCCTGTATTAGAAATGTTATCCCCCAATTATGTTCTTGTAGATGGAGAAGATTATATGCTTTGTTATCCTGCCACACAAGATGGCAACGATTTGATGTTCCCCCCATAAGTTGTACCCTAGTTTACCTTCTTACTCAAAGCCTTATTTGACTTCTGATGGGTTTTCCTACATGTAACTGAGACCCTGGGCTTTAGGCTTTCAAGGTCATTACAAAACTCATTAACAGTTTTGCCAGTTGCATCACAACGGTTGTCTGGCTCTAAGGAGTGGGGAGCGGATCAGCAAGCTCTTGTTAAGTGTGATCAAATCAATCAAACACTTGCGCTTCTAGGGATTTTAAATAGCCAAACCCATCGGTGTTATTGGAAATGTTATTACCCAAAGCACCCTAGCGCAATATAAAATCATTAAATAACTTTACAAAAAGAATCAAAAGAACAACACAAATAAAGATAAAAATAACTTAGAGATAAGGAATTAAACAGACTTTACCAAGGGAAATTTTCACAAAAGGTTTAATCCAAGAAGAGGCCATTTTCATAATCTACCCTAGCTTCTTCTTGTGAAGCAAAGAAAAATCAATCTAGGCCACTTGCAAATATGTTTTTGTATCTCATAATGAAATTAACAATAATAGCAATAGCAATTCCACATAATACAAACAAAATGAACAAAGCAAAGCAAGTCCAAGATGTAGGTGAACACGAATTGAAATAAGAGAGTGGAAACACTTAAAAAGGCCAACCTTTGTATACAAAGAACCTAACAATACATAGAATTAGGTTAGGGTAACCCTAAAACTCCCATTTAGGCTCACTAAGCGTAAAGCAAAAAAATTTAGAAACTACTAGAAGACAAAGAATGGTTATTTGTGCCACATGTCAACCCCTTTGTAACCTAGATGCCCACAATGGCATGTGCCTAGCTAGGTTGTAAAAACAATTATATACCCTATACTCTCCCCAAACACAAGAATTGAGTCTTTACTTACCCAATGGATCAGAAAGGTCAAACAAATGTCAGATGGTTCTTCAAGACTGCTCTTGTGAATTTGTTTTCTTGTCTAATGTAAAAGAAGAGGATCCTCCCATAATGGAGGAAACAAAGGAAATGACGAAAATATTTTATAAATTTTATTTTTTACAATCAGCTTGTCATAGTTCACTGGACCCTTTTCTAAAAGCACGTAGAATATGGTAAGAAAGGTGTTTTTTTATATTTTTTCTTTCTTACATATGCTCAGCCTCATCCATCCAGGACACATACACATCCTCATACATCCACTTAAGTCAAATAAACTGATGAGGATTCATAGGGTATAGGTAATAGCATAGTTTGCAAACTCTGGGAGTACCCTCCAAGTGGCCGAGCACTCTCTAATTTTTTTGCTCGACAAGTTTTCATAGCTTCAAGTCTCGCATTTTTAGACCAAAAAACATGGGTAAAAATGTCAATGCAGGTCAAACGTTCGTTAAAATGCATTTTTACATGTTTTTGCTATAAAACCATGCAATTTCTCTTTCAAGGTGTCAATTTTTAATTTAATACATTTTGTAATTGAATTTTACAAAAAAAAATGTTCTTTTAAGAGATTAAATTTTAGCACTTGCTAAGTTGCCAAGTTTTTGCCGAATTTTTGTAGAGTATTTGCCTAGTTGAAAATTTTGGGCTTGCCAAGTACTATTCGAGTCCTTGTTTGTGAACTATGGGTAATAGCATAGGATTTAATTATTATTTTAATACTTGCTGGTTTTTATCCTATGTATAAAGTTAAAAATTAAAAGTCAAATGTTGGTTTCCCAATTGTTAGAAAGTTAGTATAAGTTAGAAAATTGTTAGGAAGGTAGTATAAGTTAGTAAATTACTATTTTTTTTGTTATTATTAAGATAATATTGTTATATTTAGTATAATGGTCAATTATCTCTTTAGGATAATATTTAGAAGCTTTCTTTGTTTCTTTCAGTTTAGTTTGCTTTCTTAGTTGTTGATCGTTTTCATTATGGAATGATCTTCTTAATTAAGGATTATTTTGCTCCTTTGTTTAGTATCAAATATCTTGATAATCATTCTATCGTTACTTTCGTAATATGGTATCAAAGCTCAAGTTTCGAAGGAACCTCGAGTTGGGTGACAGAGTTTATGAAAAGGGTTCACACAATTTTGTATGGTACTGTACAGAACTACCAAGGAAAAATCTTTAAGATTTCTTTCTTGAAGTTTTGACGACTTTTTTAATAAATTCGTGGGAAATCAAAAAAAAATTTGCAGGAAAAATCGCACCTTTCTTCAAGACAGGTTCGTAGTTGTTATCAAGAATGAAATTAGAAGGATTTTCTTGTCTGTTTTCTGGACAGCAATCCAATTCAGCAGAAATTTAGAGGCTTTTTTGGCAAACAATAGTGGTGCACGAATGGTTTTCCCTTTTTTTCCTACTCAGTCCACACATCTAGCGCTTTTTTTTGCCGCAACACACCTATTCTGCAGTCCACGCAACTATACCTACTATGTTTTTAAAAGATTTTTTCAACTAAACCATGAGTTTTCTGCCAAATCACGCAAAAAAAAAAATTATCTGGAAAAAAAACATGATATTTATTTCACGCGACTGCAGGGTTCTTTTTTCCATGTCAGCCCAAAGTTTTTTTTCAGCCAGATAAGGCATGTCTCGTGATTATTTTTTTCTGTGCTTTTATTGGCATTTTTACAAAAATGTGGTTTTCTGCTTTCGATGTGTTGTGTGCCTATTGCGGCTAAGGTATGCAGAGCGCTTGGATTTTTTCTACTGGATTTCTGTTATTTGTTGCAGAAATTTCGAATTCAGTTTCTCTAATTATTTTACAATTTTTTATCAATAAAATTTGCAGGTTTTGGGGTTTTCAAAAAAAACAATAAAAGCTGAAGTTTACCTTGTTTTTTGTGCCATTGAATAGCATGAGGGATGGCTTTGTTACCCAACATCATGTTGGAAGGCAGCAATTACAACACCTGGAAACAGTGGATGCTCACCATCTCCGAATATAGGTGTCTTGACCAAATTGAACTTGGTAAATCAACTCCAACAGTTATGGGTAAAGTATAGGACAAGTACGATGAACATAATCATGAAGCCATTATGCTCATCAAGTTACCTAATTCTGCAAAGATTTGGAATCATTTGAAATCTCTGCAGAAACAATCAGATAAAGGCAGGGCCTTCTTCCTTAAAAATATGTTGTTCTCAATCATGATGGATGAGAAAATGTCTTTGCAAGATCATTTGATTAAAATCAAAAACCTTTGCGATCAAGTGGAGGCCACTTGTTGCAAGATGGAAGAAGATATTGTTGTCATCGCACTAGAAAGCTTACCACGGTCCTATGAGCATTCCATAGACTCTAAATATCACATTTACCAATGTTGACCTGAAGTTTGATGATTTGTGCAACAAACTCTTGTAGCGGGACAGATGGAAGAAGCAGTTTGGTAGCAGCAATGATTCTATAAGTGTGGAACAGGCTTTTACTCCCAAGGACAAATTGTGGTAAATTTGGTCATATAAAGAACAATTGCAAAAAGTGGGTGGCTGATCAAAAATCCAACCAGGGAGGGTCTCAATAGAAGGCTCATGTCACAGAGCATTCAGAGAAGGAGTCAATATTCTATGCATTCATGGCCAAAAGACCAGCAGATCATGCAAAGTCTTCTGCATGGTATATAGATTCTGGAGCATCTCAACATTTTACAAACAAGAAAGATTGGTTCACAAAGTATAAGGCTTGCCCCAATCCAATAATCTTCAACGGTGGTGAAGAGTATACAATGTTGGCAAAGTCAATGTTCAGATAGCCTCTAGAGGATGAAATCTGGTTTTTCTCAATGTATGCTTTGTTCTAGGCATGGAGCTCAATTTGCTCTCGGTGAGTCAAATTATGTGCCATTGTCCCAAGTTGGGCATCCTCTTCAGTGCACATAAGTGTCATATTGTTGACAAGGAGTCCAATAAATCCGTTGCAGTTCGCATCGAAGATCATGAGTTGTATCAGCTTGTTGACACTAGAGAGTTTCAAGAACATGCGTTGGCTGCGAAAAGTTCATCTTCTATCAGTACTCTTTGGCATAAATGTTATGGGCATCTCAACCTATCTTATCTCTCTTAGTTGGCTCAAGAGAATATGGTAGAAGGCTTACCTAAGATTCCGCAATAGATACAAGGTGTTTGCGGAGCTTGCCAAGCAGGGAAGCAGCATAGAATTCCATTTTCAGAAGGACAAGCTTGGAGAGCTTCAAAGGTCCTTCAACTAGTTCATGTAGATGTTTGTGGACCAATGAATACTGCATTAGTCACTGGTGCCACGTATTTTCTTTTGTTTGTTGATGATTTCAATAGGAAAATGTAGGTATTTTCCCTCAAGGAGAAATTAGATGTGTTTAATGAAATCTAGGAAAGAAGCAAGTGACCGAGGAAGAAGAACACGTCATTGAATAACTATGTCCAAAATAGGGACACTTTCGACATTGTTATTTATGTTGTTATTTCGGAACTCTTAATTATGTTTTAGTGTTTTGATGTTTTAAGTTTAGTTTAGACTGTTAGTTATGAAAAGGCAGGAATGTAAACGGTCTGAAGCTTGTCGCTTCCCCTATTTTCTATGAAGGGGAAACTAAGACCGTAAAAGATAGAGTTAGATAGATAGAATGATAGAATAGAATACTGGCTAAACAAAGCGAACTCATATTGTACCTTATTTTTTTGAATCAATACAAAGATCCAGCTTTTTCCTATCCAACATTGCGGTATGAAAGTTACTTTCTTATTTGATTAGTCCTCTGTAATTATTGATTGTGAAAATCAATTGCCATTCTTAATACTTGTGTAGAAAGATTACTTGTCCTTCACATTGATCTGATTATCAAAAGGCATCTGTGAAGTTGTTGTCCTCATGTCTTTTGTCTAATTGGCTTTCTTAAAAGGAAATTAAAATCAATTGGATTGTTTAATGTGTTGTGTACTTAATAGTTCTGCATTGATAGGATTAGATGGTTGATGGTTTGTCTAAAGGATAAAATACTGTCTTACAGAGTTGTACATGAGGATTTGGTAAGAAGTAACTCTATGCCCAATTAGGATAAGGGACTGGTCTTGTTTTCTTCAAAGAACAGAAAACTTTTTATTATCAATTTCATTTTCATTTCAAACAAGTAGGAACAAGCATAAAGTAGAAGAAGTAGAAGTAGAGATAAAGTTGAAATTAGATAAGTGTAGAAGTGAGGTTTTGGTAGAAGAGAAGATTAATAGAAGTGATAAAGTAATCTGAAGTTAATTGTTTACTTCAAGCATATGTCACTCTGAAGTAAAAATTAAGAAGGAAGGTTACAAGCAATCTGCTAAAAAAAGCTTCAACTGAGAGGTATAGTTGAAGAATAGGCCAACACGCCTTGGTCCTGCAGAGCCAAAAGTGCAGAGGATTCCAATCAGTTTCTGATTGATCCTGTCAGTTGGCCAAATCATTTGGAGAGTTTGAAGATAAAGGCTGGCATCCTTTTAGAACTTTCCAATATGTTGATTTGGGAACCAACAGGTACTTTGTGACTATTTGGATATATTTTGTTATCATCTACTTCGATGATATCCTTGTCTTTTCTAACACTTGGAAAGTCCATCTTCAGCATTTGGAACATGTTCTTCACACACTTCAGCAAAACAATTTGTATGCCAACTCTCCTAACTCTTCTTTTGGACAAACATCCATCTCCTATCTTGGCTTTGTCATTGATGCATGTGGCATTCAAGTAGATCCGACAAAAGTGGAAGCTTTTCTCAAGTGGCCTACTCCTTAAAATCTCACTGAATTGCAGAGTTTTCTTGGTCTTGTAAAAATTCTAAGTTCATCTTGCAACATTCAGACATTGCCACACCTTTGCACCAATTGACAAAGACCAATGTCGCATTCAAGTGGACAGAAAACCATTCTCATGCTTTCAATACATTGAAAGAGAAATTATGGTCTGCATCTGTTCTTTGTTCTACCAGATCTTTTACAGCCTTTTCAGATTGAGACAAATGCTTCATAGTATGCACTTGGAGTTGTTCTAAAGCAAAATGGTCACCCTGTGGCCTACCAGTCAAAAAAATTGTCTGCTGCTAGATGAACTACTCCACATATAATAAAGAATTATATGCATTGGTACAAGCTATCAGTACCGAAGACATTATCTTTTGGGAAAAGAAACAATTGTCCATACTAATCATTTGCATCTACAATTTCTTCAATCTCAAAACAAAATTGAAGAAGCTAGGCATGTGAAGTGGGCTTCCTATTTACAACAGTTCCATTTGGTCATCAAATATAAGAAGGGGAACACTTCATCATTTGCAACGGTTCTTCTATTGGCCTCATATGCAGCGAGATGTTCTACATTTCCTCAAGAGAAATGCAGTCTATTGCTGCTCCAAACTAACCAACAGAAGGATGGGCTTGAGTATTCCTTTGCCTATTCCTTCTTGTCCCTAGGAGAGCATTTCCATGGATTTAGTTAGTGGCTTTCCATTGACTATTCACCACCATGATTGTGTTTTTGTGGTTGTTGATCGATTCAGCAAGATGGTTAAGCTCATCCCATGCCGCAAGACAAGTTCTGCGCATGACTTAGCACAACTCTTCTTCGACTCTATTTGGAGATCTTTTGGTTAACCAACAAGCATTGTTTATGATCGTGACTCACATTTTGAGGGTCATTTCTCACAATCTTAGAGGAAGATTTTGGGAGTTTCCCTTCACTTCTCGACTACTTTTCATTCTCAATCAGATGGTCAAACTAAAGTTTTGAACCGAACTCTTATACAAAGTTTGGGGATTTATCACCATGGTTCTCTTACCAAGTGGGATTTGAGCCTAACCCACATAGAGCATGCATACAACTAGGCAGTTCACTCGTCCACAGGTCACTCACCTTTTTAAGTGTGTCTTGGTTTTCAACCTTTGGCTCCACATGAGTTGCCTTTATCTTTGCCCTCTCTAGCCACTATGCAAGGTCAAAAAGAGCACAATAAGGCCCAAGCCTTCATCTGACATTTGCAAAATCTTCAATCCAAAGTAATTCGAGTTCTTCAAATGACTTAAGAAAAGCAAAAATAACTTATTCACCATCATCGTGTTCCTCATAGTTTTCAAGTTGGAGATAGAGTTTGGTAATACCTAGACAAACGTCGCATCCAAGAGAAAGCACATAGTAAGGTCAAGCCACAACGCTATGGACCTTACACCATTCTTTAAAAGGTGTCTGAAAATGCTTTTCGAATTCCAGCTCTGTTGGGAATCCATGATGTTGTCAATGTTAATCTTCTCCACTACCATGAGTTGACACTAGAGATTGAGCCTCCTGTCAGCCATCCTGCAGATGATATTCCTGATATTCAGCTTCTGCTCAATTCTGGTCAAGTTTTTGATACAAAGACTTGTCAGACACGACACAGTTCCACTACTTCCTACCTTGTTGGCAATCAAGGTCACTTCTGTATAAGGACCATTGGATCTCTCACCATCAGCTATCTCAAAAAACTCCTTCTCTTCTGATAGCTTTTGACTGGAGTCCAATGCCACTGGTTTTTGGAGGAATGATGAGGAGGATTCATAGGGTATAGGTAACAGCATATGGCTTTTTAATTATATTTTAATATTTGTTGATTTTTATCCTGTGTATAATGTAAGTGTTAAAAATTTGAAAATAAATGTTAGTTTCCTAGTTGTTATAAAGTTAGCAAAAATTAGAAAAATGTTAGGAAGTTAGTATAAGTTAGAAAATTGCTATTTTTTGGTTATTTCCCCATAACATGAAAATTTGGATGATACTCCAAATCTATAACTTTGGCATACATAATCTCTATAAAATAATGTATTTTCCTCCTTCCAAGAGCATATTGGAAATACAAGTCTGCAGTTTTATTTGCAGAGAATAATGTCATTGTAGGAATTTGTTCTCTGACTGCAGAGATTTTCGTCTCATTTGTAGAATTGAATCTCTGTTTGCTACTCATCCTTTTGCTTGTTTCCATATCAAAGATGAAGAGTGTAAAGCAATCGATTTTTACAGTTATTTCCTTTGAATTATTTATTGTCTGTGTATGTCCTCTCTCTAAATTTTTTGTTGTAAATCTTCAGAAACAGTATTAAAAAAAAAACATAAATAACAAACTCTTCTTCAAATTCTTCATCACAGGTAGCCTAATTTTTATAATAAAATTGATGTGGATGAAGAAGCCTCTGTCGTGTGATCTCAAAAAGAAACCTATGTATTAATCATTGATTATCAATCACATACTAACCAAACATTATACCTTAAGTCCTTAAGACTAATCAATAAAACCATGTGTACATAACTAGATGGAATCGACATAAAAGATGTAACCCTAAAAAATAAGATTGAGTGCTGGTATAAATAGCCAACTGCAGGAATTAACGCCAATGAAACAAGGAAAGGATGAAGATCAAAGCTAGAGGGCACAACTTAAATCAAGATCTCCACACATCTAAAACTAGATAAACTCGTGGAATTTCAAGCGCTACTGTAACAATAACTTCATTTTTGCCAGGCTGCCAAAGGTTTAATTATCGTGGAGCAATCTACTAGGTTGCCAAAGCTCGAAGGCATTCCAATGAATAAAAATGCATTCTCCATAATTCAATTGTTGTGGAGCAATCTACTAGGTCGCCCATGCTCGAAGGGCATTCCAATGAATAAAAATGCTTTTTCAAGAAATATAAGTGGGAAATCCTATAGCATGAAAAGTTAATTTGGAAAGAGCCAGCGAAAATTCCAGAAGATAGACAAAATACAACACATGTTCAATGCGTATATGCGCCATACATGTACAAATTATGGATAAACACACTGGGACGCGGTTCATTTTCTCTATTTTAAAATTCTCAGGACCGCAATTCGCAAAATAAATGACGGGGCTAGGGTTTCCTACTTCAGTTTGTGATAACGCGAGGGCTTTCTATCTGTAATTGTAGTGTATACCATCATTGCACCCCCAAAATTTCCATACGTGCCTAATGTGATTTAGCGGTTCAAATCGACTGAAATCCACAATAACGCACGAAAGGATCGTTTGTTAAAACGAATTGAAGCGAATTTGTTTTGATGCAAATATTCATACCAGTTGAAATTTATTGTTGCAGCCGGAGGACGTGGGACCCGTGTTGTCATCGTTGGCTATATCATCGCATAAACATCCCTGAAAAAGAAGAAACACCAGTAACAAGATCGAGAAGTCGAATCCCATTGCGCCCGACTGAACGTCCACAATGCTGTTACTTCTGCCCTGTAAAGTTCATTACAAGACCATAGCTCCAGAGGACACACTATTGTGTCTAAACGGAAACAAACAGTAACGATTTGGGGCTCCCCTTGTTTGACCAACCTCCTCTTTTTTTATTATTATCTAATAATGAATTATTTGCTATTCAGACATTATTTGCTTAATAATGGGAAGGAAGGATAGGTCTATTTTGGAGCAACATAAGTGTGGTAGAGATAGAGTGCATTTTATTTCATGGAGTGCCTATCATCCTACAATGACATATGTTTTAATTATATGGATATTTTAGAAGTATTCTATTTGAAGAAGCACAGCTAGAAAGAACATCAAGTATTTAAAACCTTGGCACTCTTTTCTAGGGTGTGTGCTACTTAGGAGGTCTCATATTTGACCTCACGGACGTTATTAAAATCCTTCATTCATTCATTCACATTAGAAGGGACCTACCTATTTCTAGTAGAGTGCAATTTCAAATCTTATGAAGCAAGGGGAAGGTAACTTCTTTTATTAGTTTATTAAATAAATTGAAAATCAGATTTTTAAATTATTTATAAATAAATAAAATGTCTAATTAAAGAGCATTTTTTCGTGAATAAATAATACACGACTTCAAGACACTCATATGTCATAAACTCATTTCCCCTTAAACATATTAATCATAGATAATTATTATTATAAAATAATGAAAATATAGTAAAATTGTTAAGTTTTAGGATTGCTGCAAATGTAATACCACTGCCTATGTTGTATGTGTTTCCAAATGCGACAATCTCTCTTTCATTTATATTGGGAATGAGGCTAGGAGAGACATGTCCTTTCATGGACATGTCTATTCATTATTATTTATAAGAAAGGACATGCCTCTTCCCATTAATTATAATTTAATCAATCTTATAATGTTTTATCAATCAATATTAGTTAAGAATAATACAATAATTTAATATTAAATATTAAATCTCATATGATTAATAATAATATAACATATATATTATATTATTATTAATCAACATATATTATATGTATTCTAATGATCATACGACTGAAGCTACAAACATTAACACTCCCTCTTAGCTAGGGAGGATGATCAAACAGAATGTGTAGTGGTATTCTGTGTCAACACTTATGACCCTCACCATAGCTATATACAAAACATCAACACTCCCTCTTAGCTAGGGAGGATAAATCAATCCAATGTCAACACTTATGTGACACTTGAAAACATCAATCATATGATGTAAGCAATAAAAGCATAATTCTCATGATGTAACAATAGAAACATAGTCTCAAGATGTGGATTGCCTCTATCGACGATTCTATCCACAAGCTCTCGGGTGGATTGCCTCCATCGGCGATTCTATCCACAAGCTCTCATGTAGATTGCCTCCATCGGCGTTTCTATCCACAAGCTCTTAGGTCGATTGCCTCCATCGGTGATTCTATCCACAAGCTCTCATGTGGATTGCCTCCATCGGCGATTCTATCCACAAACTCACGAGCTTTAGAGTGGATTGCCTCCATCAGCGATTCTATCCACAAGTTCCCAAGTGGATTACCTCAACCGATGATTCTATCCACAAGCTTCTCAAGCTTTAATGTGGATTGCCTCAACCATATAAATTTTATTATGATTAATAATGTGTCCCCTTAGTTGGGAATTTCATTATGGATTTCCTACCAAAAAAAATATTCCAAAAAATCATGTCCTTGATATTGGAGTATCGGGTGTATACGCTACAAGAGGTACTAATAGAATTTTCATAGTGAGCTATGAGAAGAAATCATCTTTATTGATAGACTTTTTATACAAATAGAGTTAGTGACCATTGGCCAATAGTGAGAATATCACTATGTCAGTGGTTTGAGGCCTTATAAAGCCACTAGAAAATACTTTTTCTATCTCATAGGAAGCCAACCGTATGGTTTGGATTTTTCCCTAATGATTTTTATACCATGAATCATATAGTAGGGCCCAATCACCCTTCTCAAATTGCCTTGTTTTGACGAATCTATCATGCCACTCTATCCTTTGATTTTGGATTAACCCAATGTGATGAAGCGCTTCTCTCCTAAATTCATCTAGGACATTTAAATTGTTAATTTGTTTTTATTGAGCTTCTAATAAGTCCATGCCAAGTTCAATTCCCATCCTTGATATTTTGTGTTTAAATTCTATTGTGTGGACAACTTTCTTACCATACATCATCTCGTATGGTGTGAATCCATTAGTTGTCTTCCAAGTTGTATTGTATGCCCAAATAACTCTTGGAAGCCTAGAAACCCAATCTTTATTGTGAGGAGAAACTAAATTTGTTAGGATGCCTTCTATTTTCTTGTTGGTCACCTTTACTTGTCCATTGTACTGTAGATGAAATGGTGTTGATTTATTGTGCCTTAATTTGTATTGATTCATTAGTGCTTGTATTAGTGCTAAAGTAAACCAGGGGCCTTGATTTGTAACAATTTCCCTTGGGACCCCATATCTAGCGAACATCTCTTTGTAAAAAAAAAGTTCCACCTCGTTATCTTTGCATGCTTCATAACCTTGGCTTCAAACCATTTTGTCAAATAATATGTAGAAACTAAGATGTAATCCTTATTTTTTGAAGGTTAATCTATTAGGCTGATGAAATCTACCCCCCATTTGTTGAAGGGTTCCAAGATTGTTGGAAATATATGTTTGGGTGTCTATTGGCATTGATGTCAAACATTGTATTCTAGAGCTCTTTGTATTTGTTAAAGCCATGTGGTTTAGAAGTCTGCTATATTTGGAGAAGTAAGATTATGTGTTGGGCGTGTTGGTGCTACTGAACCTATAGAATAGTGGAAGACAAGTATGTTTTCAAGTGGTATAGAACACTAGAATACAACTATGTATTTAGTGGAAGACAAGTATGTATTCAGTACTACATAACAATGGAAGACAAGTATATATAACAATGAAAGATAGGGATGTATTCTAGAGATTTTTTTTCAGCGCTTCAAAGCTATTTTCTTAGGTTCGAAAGTCATTGGTTTTGTACAAATATTAGTTGCTCAATAACAAAGTTATGCTATTGAAGATGACATTTATTTAGTTGTGTGTTTTGGAAGGTTTATTTTTTGGAATTCAAGGTTGAAGATGTGCAAATATATTTTGTATTGCTTTCCAGTTTTGGTCTTGGTTGTGATGTTTCTTGGTGTTCTAAATTTTGTTTTTGGTGTTCCAAAAATAGTGTTGCAGTTGTCAGTTTGTGGTATATATCCTGAAAACATATTGTGTTGACTTATGATGTGGATTGTTGGCAATTGGCATTGTTCCTAACATGGCATGTGGAGGTTCAAATTCAATTGTAAATTTAACTAGTTCTTTGGCTAGTATGTCTATACACGTTTGAGACAGTTATGGAAGTTGTTCCAGTAATTGCAGATCTGGAATACGGATATTTGTAGTGTGTTCATTTTCCCTCTCTCTCCTAGAGTGGACCACACTTCTTGATTTTGGTTTGGATTATGCATTTAATATTTATCTCTTATCTAAATGGGTTCATGCTAATTCTGACCTATGCATTTAGTGTTTATCTCCTATCTGGTTGGATCTATTCTATGTTTGGTCTAGATATTTTTAGCATGGCGCCTTATTGCATTTTGTTGTTCCTTTGGATGACTTTTAACTTAAATTGTAATATCCTTTTGGCATGGATGACCTTGTTGTAATCTCCATTGATCTATCTTGTATATAAGTATAGTTTGTGCTTTGGAAAAATATAAGGTGAGAAGCAAGTGAATTGTGAGTGAACTAGTAAAGATCTACAATTAGAAGAGAAGAGTTCAATGATAGTGGCAGAGAAGAAAAGCCGGTAATAGTGCATTGCCGAGGTTGATAGTGTTGTGCAGATAAATTGCATTATTAAGAGAATCTCTCTTTATCTTTTGTAAAGAGTTGTATGTACCTTGTCTCTGAGACGATGAGTCTTGGGTGCACAAGTTTGTTGTTGTATCTTGCTACTTTGGTATTGAGCCTCTATTTGCAAGTCCAAAGCAGTGAGATCCTATATGTATTCATTGTTGTATTGGTAGCAAGCCTCTGGTTGCAAGTCTGGACCAATGAGATCCTACCATCTTTTGTAATCATACTATATGGGTAAAAGTACAAACCTATGTCACACTTTTACAAATGAAGAGGACCACGACATGCAAAGTAGTTAAACTTCAACGACATAAAAGTGGTATTTGTGTTTAGAAGTTGAAAATGATGTAAACTAATGAAATGTGTAAAATTGGATGTAGTTTATGCCTATAATTTTTTTAAAAAAAACTGAATAAGAATTGACATAGTTTTTTTAATTTTTGAAGTCCATTTTTTAATTGTTGAAAACCGCTGAAAATCGAGGGTCTAGTTCCCACCAACAAAATATGTGTAAATAATCTTTTTTTCCTCTAATTTCAGAATATGTTTTAGATGACATGTACAGCTACTGCAAAAAAAAAGAAAGATTGGTTTTCGATATATATTTTGTTTCTTATAACTATTCAAAGTCGGCATTACCTGAAATTAATAGTTTTTGTCTCCCGCCTAATTTGTTCTAGCAAATCTACACCAAATACAAAAAAAATTATATATTCTTGAAGAGGACTCTCTCCTCTAGTGTTAAATATAAGTTTTAAAATTTTCCGACATGATTTGCTATTCTTTTTTCTTTTTTCGAACGAGCATGTTCTTCAATGTTAAAATACCTACTTGGAGTTTTTTTAACTTATAATATATTATATTTAATAAAAATACTATAAAAATTATATGACCATAATCTAGACTCGGAGCTCTACAAAAGGGTATTTTTGGATTTTAAGAATAATTCAGTTTTGGTGGACAAATAAGCCCAAGAAATGACGTGTTTCAAATTTTCCTTTTTTTGCTTATTTGGCTGCCACATAAGTAGTTTCAGCCGAAACGAGTCCAGCCGAAATAGGTCCAACCAAAACAAGGGTCCAACTGAAACAGGTTCGGCCAAAACTAGGGCTGACCAAACATGATCGTGTGGATGACCACGACCCTCAAAGTTGATATATATAAAAGGTTTTTTTTTAAATTTAAAAGCAAAAATCAATTATTCCGACTTAAAAAATGATTTTTTAATAAAATCATTTTTTTAATTGTTTTATAAGTGTATTTTTGGGTGTTAAAGGGCAACTAAGAATTAAAATTATCAAGGAGGTTTGTATTATTTGCAAGTTTTTTAATAGTTTTTGAGATTTATTTGTGTTTTAATTAAAGTATTGTTCAATATTAAATTATGAAATTATCAATATTATTTTTGACTTTTTTTATCAATTGTATATGGTTTTGTGTATGCAGGTGAATCGAAGCTCTCAATTTGAACAAATTATGGAATGGGGAATAAAATAAACAGAACAAGAAAATATGATCGAATGAGGGATGACAAAATGAAAGGTCGTACAAAACGTAATGAAGATGAACCTGTTGAAGTCCAAGAAGATCCAATTCAAGTAGGCGAACCAATTGATGGAAATATATCTTTTGACATGGGCAATTTGATGGAGATGGATGACGATTCGTTTTTCAGTCAATTTTCATCTGACAAATTGGTACCTGAAAGCACAATAAAAAAAACAATGCAAAAAGATTTGGGATGAATATTTTCAAAATAAAAGTCTGATTGGAAAAGCACAATTATTTGCTAGGTTATTCAGGAAAAAAGAAATGACTC
>MU227477.1:541295-562729 GCA_018584345.1 Thuja plicata | reverse complement strand
AAAGTAGATCACTGGCTAAATATGCGCTCATACAATGCAACCTCAAAGAGAGATGGTATATCTACTATATGGTATGGATCATCAATAGAGGATGCAACCTGTGTAGGTGGAGGAATGCCAGAATGAGAACGCAACATGTATCTCCCTAAATGATCAAATGACATCTCATGAACCTGTGTCATGATACTCTTGATACTAGAAAATACATTTGTCCTGATACTGTGATCAGGTATAGTCTGTCCTACAGCTGCCATTTCCAAACCTTTTGGTATGACCAAAAGGTTTGGACCCACCCTTGCCCGCTTATTAGCGGGCATTTGGGCATTAGGCCCTCTAAATCTATCTAATAATCTCCCCATCCCTTGCCTAGCATAACCGGGAAAATATGTGTAATCAACATCATGATGCAAATGAAATTTTGCAAATAATTGTTTGCAAAAATATAGTGGAAGCTCATCCTTCTAGGGCCACCTATGATGAGCAGCCAGCTATCAAGGATATATAAACGGTCCAACAAGGTCATCCTCACACTGAGTAGTCATATAGCCTCTGACCTGAGCTCTGTCTCGGTAAAAAGAAAACATGGTCTTCACCATAGCAGTGGAGACCTCTGAATCAATTTGTCTATACTTCACAACGCTAGCAACGCTGTGGGAGAGAGAAGTATAGAATTTATCAATAGATATATTATCATAAGGGTTGTATGATTGAACTATGTCAATCATACAAACTAGGTCCTCTCTAATGACCTTCACCCTATCCCTATCAGGGAGGGTTGTGGATGAATGGATACCCTGATCAAGAACCTCAATAGCTCGTGTCAATAGAGCTATGGTATTGGCAAATAAATCCTCCCTACCCTCTCTAGAATCAGTCGATCTATGAGAAGAGCGGGAACTATGACCCCCTGTACACTGGCATCTCCAGAATCTACAGGCGATGTCCCTCTACTCGATGCCATGTGATAGAAAAAATAGATGTATATGCTCGAAAGTATAAAGAAGAATATATGTCTAGATCAAGCTACACATGTACATGGTCCAATTCTAATTTAATTATATATTTTTAAACACATGTGTTACAAATAAATAAACTAGAAAAGACGTGAATGCATATACATTTGAAAGAAAAATGATTTAAAATCATATATATACATACATGTGCATATATTTTCTAACGAAAAGAGGTTTTGAGTTATGGATCAATTTTGTCTGTAGGTTTACAACTAGCCTAGTTTAATGTAAAATAATGTTTCATGTTTAGGTTTAGGGATCAACTTGGTTTATTTATCAATTAGGTTTATGATTAATTTGTTTGTGGTTATCCCATTCATGTTGGTTTCTAGCACGTTCTAGTTGAAGGTCAGGGTTCATATATGTTTGTTTAGTGTTAGGGTTTATGTTGGTTAACATGTCCCAGTTTCATGCTAGTTTCTAGCTAATGCCATGTCACGTGATAGATAAAATAGATTTAAAAAAACACTTGAATACATGTATGTTCAAAATAAAAATTCAATTTAACACGTTAAGGTTTATGTTGATTTATGTTTCAGTTTCATATTATGTTTCTGTTAGGGATCAATATGGTCAGGGTTTCATGTTAGGGTTCATGTTAAAGTTTATGTTAAAATTCATGTTTCAGTTTCATGTCAGGGTTCAAGATGTTGGTTTCATATTATGGTTTCACATGTTAGGGTACAATGTTATGTTTAATACATGAACGTTACATAATAATAATGTCTTGTACAGTTCATTTTCCTAATGTTTTCTAACATTTTGCTAAGGTTTTCTTAGGGTTCATGTTAGGGTTCAATATGGTTAAGGTTTCATGTTAGGGTTAATATTAGAGTTTTTAAGTTGATTTATGTTTCAGTTTTATGTTAGGGTTAATTTGTTAGAGTTTATGTTGATTTATGTTTCATTTTCATGTTGGTTTTATGTATTGTAATCTTTTCTTAATGTTTTGAAACATATGTAATAAAAAAAATTAATTAACTAAATAACATTTTCCTAATGTAACATTTTCGTAATGTTTTGTAACACATTCCTACTATTTTGTAACATTTTCCTGTTGTTTTCTAATATTTTCCTACTGTTTTGAAACATTTGTAATAAAACTAAATTAATTAACTAAGTAACTAACATATAATCGTAATTGAAAAAAACATTAAATATACATAAAACAATATTGTATATTTTTCTAAAATTAAAAATAACAAAATTAAAACAAAAAACATCAAATAATAGTGCAACTACATTAATTTAACTAAAGGAAACTTAAAAACATTAAAAAAAACTAACCTATTTTCGGTCGAAGTACCCCTATTCCACTCCACAATTCTCGTAAGGCGCTTAGTGCAAATGAGCTGCTCAAATGATATTTCAACCTATATATAATTTTTAAGGGTTCTGACTGAAACTGGTACGGTCAGACCTGTTTTGGCCAGACCAGTTTTGGCCGAAACCCATCTGCCACATTGACGCCAC
This sequence comes from Thuja plicata, assembly GCA_018584345.1. NCBI lineage: Eukaryota > Viridiplantae > Streptophyta > Pinopsida > Cupressales > Cupressaceae > Thuja > Thuja plicata. The sequence continues at coordinate 560,243 of MU227477.1, read as the reverse complement.
ATGTCTAGCCGAAACAACCCAAATGGTCCTCAAGTGTGACACAACTCCGTACGTTTACCCATATACATTAGGGAATTATCTCTATGGGCAAGTTCTGATTGTGGTTTTTCCTAGTTTGGGTTTTCCACGTACAAAATCAAGGTGTTCATGTGTTGCTAATTTAATTTATTACTTTCTTATTATTTTATGTGGTGAATATTGAAGTTAGTTAGTGTGATTTTGGTTTATGCTAATTCACCCCCCTCTCAGCATCTAGAGTGTGTTCAATAAAGATTGGTTGAGGTTGTAGATGCATCTCATCTAATTTTGTGTCTACCCATTCTTTGACATCTATCATAGTATTTGATATACTTATATGAATCCTTATACAAAGATGACTAATTGTAGCCTATATTAAGCATGTCCATGGTGATCCTTTTGGCTATAAAGTGACCTCATCATGGAATGCATGAAGATGTCATGTATCCTGTCCTCCCTTATACACATTCTCATGGCATTATCAAATCCACTATGAAATAGGCATCTAGAAAGACATGAGTATGAAAAAATATTTTATGCTAATTGGTGATTTTCTCCTAGGGATAAATATGGAGGTATTCTTCCTGATACAAGATAGTTTGTGACATTTACATACCATGGAGTGTGAACTTGTACAACAAAGAGATGATCATCAAGAAAAGGGTCATATATGATAGGCTTTGATTCTGCATTAGTTAGCTTAGAAATAAAATTTGCAACAATATTGTCTCTTCCAAGTTTGACTATTATAGTAATATCAAACTCCTACAACAAGAGTAATCATTTAAGTAATCTGCCACTAATAATAGGTTTATTCATCAAGTACCTTATTGTTGCATGATATCTATTCACAAAGACTTGATACCTAATTATCTTATTCCTGAATTTTTTGATTGCATATATCATTGCTACTATCTCCTTCTTTGTCACTATATAGTTAAGTTCAACTACATGCAATTTTAAAGTGACATAGTAGATAACATATTAAAAAATCTCTTTCTTCTATCTAATAACTACAACAATAGCATGATCTAAAGAGTTAATATGGACGTGGAATGGGAGATTCCAATTTGGGCCTCAAAGGATAGGTACTTCACTCAATGTCCTTTAGTGCTTGAAAGGTCTTCTGTCAAGTATTAACTTCTAGTCAAATTTCGTATCTTCAGTGAGTTGGATAGATAATGGTACTACAATCTGGCTGAAATCATTGATAAATTGTCTATATTAACTATTATGTCTTCTAAAACCCTTCTATTTAGTAGGGACATGTGGGTTATTTATTACCTCAATCATCATAGGATCAAATTTTATACCTTTCTAAGAGACATGATAGTCAATCACTATACCTTTTTATATCACCATATCTCTATACCTTCTTATATCACCATATCACATTTTTTATTGCTTAAAGAAAACTTGTGGTCTTTACATATCTACAACACCTTCAAATTTGTCAATGCTTCCTCATAAGTATCACAGTACGTGGTGAAATCATCCATGTATACTTCCATGTAGTCATGTGTCAGGTCTATGAAGATATTAAGGATTGCTCTTTGGAAGGTAGCAAAGCATTTTGAAGGGCATGGTTGCATATGCATATGTACCCCACAAAAAATGTGAATATTGTCTTGTCCTAGTCTTCTAGTGCAATCCTTATTTGCATAACCATTAAAACCATCTAGCAATGAGAAGTATTGTTTTGTTGCTAGAGTCCAATACCTGATCAATGAAAGGAAGAGGAAAACTACCATTGTTGTTGAATTGAATTCTTGGCAGTACATATAAAATTTACACTTTCCTCCTTTCTTGGGAACAATGACCAGAGGCAAGATCTATTGGCTGCCAAAAATGAGATTATGAATATGGAATTCAACAACTTGTGTAGCTCTATCTTTACTATTTCCTTTACAACTAGGTTCGTCTCACTTTGAGGTTGCCTGATTGGTCTACAATCTTCCTTGATATATGTTCTATGTGTACAAATATTTGGGTAAAGTCCCCTTCATGTATTGATAGTTCCAAGAAAAATTTGTGTTTCCTCATCAGAGAAATTAATTGTGTTTGTTACTACTGATTAAGTTTCTATTAATATTGAGATGTTTTTTTCTCAGAGTGATCTCCACCTTAGCAGTGAGAAGACTTATTGATGCAACATTCATACATGTAGTACCTACATCATTGGTGAAAGGAAGAAGCTTATGAAGCAAATTTGTAGTGGATAAGTAGTTTTTAGCAATGCTGCAGGAAGGAAGGTGTGCAATGGACAAGAAGAGCAAGTCAGACATTATGGTTTGTTTGCATCTCTATTGTAAATAGTTATTTTGGACTATACGAGATAAAATAGTGTTATCATCCTACAACTAGAGCGTGGAACTTCTTTCTATGAGAGTTTACAATATATTTTCCTCATTATCCCCAAGGTCAACCTATATTGTTTGATCAACATCATAAGTGGTTGGGCTAGTGGATACAAAATTGATTTCTTTGTAACATTATAATTTGAAAGGATCATTTCACCTGATCTACACCCAATGAAAGCATTTGGAGTAGCAAGACAAGGTGTGTCTAATATGAGTGGATACCCTCCCAAGTTGACCTTATGTTGCGAGATCATAAAATTTGCAAGATACTCCCAATAATCTAATGAAATAACTAGGTCCTCCACAATGCCCTCAATTTTTACTATTGAGTTGTTAGCTAGTTGCATGACTATAGGAGTGAGTCTTAAGTCAAACAACTACAAGTTTTGCATTGTTTTTCTAGTCATCATATTAATCATTTCCCCTAGGTCAATCAATGTATTGGGTATTGATATTCCATTGATAGTGACATCTACTATAGGGCTACTAGGATCAATATACATTGGAATTTGCTTAACATTATGTCTGTTAGCTATCCCACAACAAGAATAGTTGGATGATCTTTCTTTTTCCTTACAGTTTTCTTAAAACATAATTCTTTGTTAATCTTATTATAAATGGGCACATCTTTAATTGCTTGAAATAATGGAATCTTTACAATGACATTCTTAAGTTGGCTTAGAAAATCAAAGGTCTATTCAGGTTCATGCTTTTGTGAGTTCAACTTTTTTTGAAATGGCGGAGTTGAAGTTTTGACAGGTTCTTACTTGTGTGAAGGATGACTGCTCAATGTGAGATTAACATGAGTCTAGGCTTCTTCTAAAAGAATTTTAGTAATGAGTGGCGGTGTTTAAGAGAGTCAAGATGCACATTATTGATGTCTAGAATATAAGCAAGGATTTGTCGCATGTCACTAGCATAAGTTTGTTGAACAAGACAATTATTAGGGTTAGGTGTAGGTTGTGCTAGTAATTGAGTAGATTTTGGAGGTGTAGGAGCAAGATTGACAAGATCAAGCATAATGATTGACAGAGAAGGTGAGACTTGCAGTTGCTACAGGTAATCTACATTTAGCTTTCCCCATGGCTGATTGCCTCTTCATTACTGCTACCAATCTGACAAAGGCACTTGCTAGTTAGGAAATTGACCTTGAGATTGAAAGAGTGGCTAACCTTCAAAAGGAGTGTTCTATGATGAAGAACCAAATTTTAAGTTTATTGTAGGCTTTGTCCCTAGTGTTATTTATGACAATTCATCAATTATTTATATTCATCTCACATAGTTTAGTTTCTACTAATGATGATAGATGAACTATTTATTTCTTCTTAATAATTTTTAAAGTAGTAGAAAAATCAACAGACCCTTCATTTTCTTGTGAAGTTACATAGTACTAAATGAACTTACCAAAAATGAAGCCTTATTAAGTACAAGACCTCAACACCCTAAGATATATTAGAATAACTTTGACAAAATATATATCCCTTAGCCTTGAACTCTATTGAATTCTGTTTTACCTAAGATTTACTTTACTCTTATATTTAGTAATAATTTTTATGTAAGCTAGGAAAATTTTATATAAATATGGTATAAAAGAAACATTAGAAAATATTAACAATTACAATTGACGTACGCGTTTGAAAATGTAGCATAGGAGAGAATTTGATAGCTCGACACAGGCAACGTTTCAGAACGGATAGATGCAATTAAAATGAAATTTCCGATAATTTTGTGTTTGAATATTCTCCCACCATTAATTTTTGCGCCTAAGTTTGAATATTCTCCCACCATTAATTTGCCGCCTCTTGCATTCTGAAGCGAATTAGATAAGCTCTGAATATAATAATGAAGCCACAAGTACTCCGCACAGACAGTGAATCTGAATCGATATCTACATTGTTGTGTACTGAAGTCTGGGTCTGGATAAATGGCCAAGGGTGCAAAGAAACGGAGAGCTGCAAGGAAGAAGCAGGAGAAGGCCCTGCAGGATTCTCAGGCATCATGTCCCTCAGGTATGTCACTAATCGTTTCTCGGGTCTGTGCTTTCATATCATATTTTGGATAAGGCCTAGTAAGCTTTTAATTCAACTTGCGTTTTTTATATATAAACTTGTCATTTTGTAGTTGAATCCATGTTGGGGTTTACAGAAAAAGTTGAATCTTGCCCATTAGAAGAAAACGAGGAAGATGTTTTTAGTCCTAAGACACCTGTTCAAGCAAATGAAGGGGAAGATAAAGATAGGATGTTTGATATGGTGGGTGGATTGGCATCTCCTTCCTCTCATATAAAGGAAGTTGTGATTTCTGATGGCGTTGAATATAGAAGTGGGTCGCTTGAGAACGCTGGGTTCCAAGAGTTTTCTGAATCTGGGAGAGAGGAGGTTGTGAATTCAGAAAGTTTAGAGAAGGTATCAGAGATGAATGGACCACCCCTTGTTCTATCTAAGGGTGCTGGAGTAACTCCTCTTGGACAATTTAGGTATTGGGATGTTTCTAGAAACAACGATGATAAGCCCGAAAGCCTTCAATCATCAACGCAGGAAGGCGATGAGGGCAATGCTGTTTCTTTTGACCAGTGTGAAGCAGATCTTATGGAAGCAAGCAAACGATCTGCGCTTGAAATTAGAGATACTAATAACAATATTATGGAGCGCATAAACAATGAGAATTGCCCCATACAAGGCATATCAGTTAATGAGTTTTCTTTATCCCCAACAGATGATGTTACTACTTCCCAGAAATTCAGGGATATTAGTGAAAGATTTCCCTTGATTCCTTCTGAGGGATTAGAGAGTTTCAACAGTTGTGTGGAGAGAGAACCTGCTATGCAAAATGAGGATGGAATGAATTCGCTTTCCAAGCAACAAAATGGGCATGGGAAGGATACCATTATAAACAATTCTGAATCAGGTACATTTAATGGGAATTCCTTAAAAGATGAAGTTGGGTACGAGGATCGAGGACTATTGGAAGAGGTACACTATAAGAAGAGATCAATAGAACATGCAGGGTCTCATGACATTTCGGAAAGATTGGTATCCCATAAATCTCTTGCATCAGAAAGGTTACCAACAGCAGCAGAGAAGATTGAATCACCCACTATTTTTGATGAGGGCTATTCTGTGAGCGCATTTCAAGGGGTACTTGGATCTAGTAGCCCCAGGAAGCTAGAATATACTACTATTCTAGGTGGGGAAGAAGGTCTTGGACTTGCACAAGGACAGAGTGAACATGGGAAAGATGTCAGCGTGGACATTCTTGGACAAGATGATGCTGAAACAAGCAAACAAGTGAAAGATGAGCTTTGGGACTTTTATAGGCTTACTCAGCCCACAAATGAACCCATAGTAAAGTTAGAAGCTCATGAATCTAATGCTTATCAAGCACATAATATTTCAGTTTCAGAAAGGCTAGAAATTGGGACAAGTGTTCAGGGAGGTCTCGAAAATCTCCAGGAGCACAATGGATGTGAAAAGGAAACCAATCTAGACAACTCCGAATCTACAATTTTTGAAATGTTGCAAAGTATGGACAATTACAAGACTGATCATGTTGACGCTTCACAAACATTGCAAAATGCAATGAAGGTCAATTTATTCCCCTGTAGCTCTTGCACAGGATTTTGTATGACACCTAAAGGGGTTTGCATAAGTTCATCTCAAGCATTGTATGATACAAACAATCCTGAACAAATGGGATCTACTATTGCAGTTGAGCTTGAAGAACCCCAACTCCTGCACGAGGAATGTAAAGATGGACAGGATTTATGTTTGGTTAGTTCTGAACACGTTTGTGTTGCAGTAAACAACCAACCTAAAGATGCAAATGCGAGGAATGACAATATTCAGGGGGCAGCTACAAATATGCTAAACGAAGAATATCCTTTCTTTGAACACTTGGTTGTGCCATTTCCTGCTGCTGAAACTGAACCCAGTGTTACTACATCTCATTCTCTTGTTGCTGCTGACTTGGAGTTTAATGAGTCTTCTGGTGTTGTGTTACTAGACAATGAGGCGACACTCAAATGTAAATTTAATGATGACAGTGGCAGTAACTTAAGAGATATCAACGAAGAGCCTGCCCTACAGACACATTTTTACAAGCTTAATGGGGAAGAAAAGGACGTCCACTTAGAAAATAGTTTTCCCGGGGAGCTGCATGGAGAAGGCGAGGTTAGTATTTGCAGTACTCAACTTCATGTAGGATCATGTTCTCAGTTTTGGTTTATTATCCACATTCCATACATATTGTGTATATGATGTTTCACAGTGCTTTGATTTAAATTATTTTATTCCTTCTTTTTTCAAGAACATCGAAATTGTTATAGGTTCATGGCATGCATATGTTTGTGGTCAGTGGAATCTGGAGCTGGAGAAATGGAGTCGATACTTCTCTCATGTATTTTTAATACTGTATGGGTTTATCTCATACTCTTAGTACCATATAAGTTCGTCAACAGCAGTCTTGTATTTTTGATACCTAATGACTTCTCTTTTGTATTTTAAATTTCTAGTAAATATGAGTCACTTAAGCCCTGTCATGAAAATTCAAAAATGCTTTGTTTTCCCATACATCTGTGTTTTCTTTTTAAGAACCCAATGCAGCTTCCACTGGAGTTGTGTCCCCATTTTGAAAATTTTGTGCCAGTCAAAATAACCCCTTTTCATCATTTGAGAAAGTCCTCAGAGAATGGGATAAACATATAAGGCCTCTGAATGGTGGTTGAGCATCGAAGTGCACGTAACATTGCTTATTGCAAGCATACATATTTAGTACGAAAATTTTAACACTATATTAGCATTAGGAACTTAAAGCTTCCTCAATCCATAATGTTAAACTGCAACCAAGAATTGACATTTTGAAACACACTTTGTAGTCCATTATTAAGATACAGGGTAAGAAAACAAGGTAGATCTTCTTACAAATAGATGACCCAGATTATAATATGAGTAGAGATAATCAATAATAAGTTGTAACACTTTCCAATATTTATTATTAATGTACATATAGCTTATTGAGAAATGATAGAGGCACTATTCACTGTTAACAATGATCAAATTAAGTTCATTACGAGAGTAAACAAATGTTGAGTCTCCATGGATCACCAATCTCCAGTCCATTGTTTATCATCTCAATTGAGATTATTAAGATAATATCTAATCTCAATTGCTTCTCTGATCTTCCTTTACCCGTAGAGTTGTTTCTGAACAAAACGTTTTGCTTTATCAATATGAAAAAGTATGTGAAGACTTGTAAGCATGTTCTGCTAGTGAGGAGCTCTTAATTTTTTTCTCGGTGGATTTCAGATTAATGTGCCCTGAATCTTTGTTGAAAAAATCTTCCCATCTCCCCAATATAAGGTAAGCCACACATACAATCAATACGATATACGCCACAGCTTAATTTTGGTTCAAGGTCTATAGTGGATTTAATCATGCTTCCAATTTTATTCTGTTGTATGATACTGTCACTATATGCCGCCTCAAACTTCTGTTTGAATGAAATATCTTCATCAAATGGGAGAAAAGTGTTAAGACACGTCTCCTAAAATCCTTCTCTAGCTGACCCCGTGATGCAATCTTCTTGTCCACACTTTTAAAGATCCTCAGGATCAACTTAATTCCATAATGAAACCCCTCGATAGGTATTGCTTCTCATTCTAAATTTGGTTGCAATGAACAGAATTACATTGTGAGTCTTTCAAGGCTTGAAGGGGCCAACCAGACTCTACCAACATGTGACGCTGACTCATTTGTGCATAGGAGTTACACAGTATATAATTGCATTAAAAAAAGTCAGCCACTTTTTATGTTTCAACATCTAATCTCTACAAAAGCAGACATTGGTTAAATGTCTTGGTCGTGCCTTCTAGGCAAGCGTGTGCTTTTGTTAAGAGATCAATGAAATGTCTTAAAAATACTCTTTCATGGTGAGTTTGTTTGTGCTTGTGAAGATAATGTTGTGTTGAATCTTTAAACAGCAAGAAACATATTGATAGATCAACTTTTAAACTTCTCCCTTATTTGATGCAATTGTATTAATTAGTTTGCTGAGTATTGTGAGGTCAATGGTTTCTGATTCTTTGTATTTTTTGGTTCTTTTGCTAGGCAACTGATATGTTTCCTCAAAGCAATGAGAAACTTGGAAGGAAGCTGGGTTTTTGGGGTGTGCTAGAGTTTTTGCTCTGTTGGAGGGACTGAACTGCTATTATCCTTTATGGCTTTCGGTTGAAATTTCACATCTTTAATTTGCAGGTCTTCAGTTTCAGGGGGTAACATTGTCCAATATTATTATTATATAAAAGCTAGATATGGCAATGAAAACTTGAAAAATAGTTATTCTCATATAAGGCAATATCGTAATTTTACATTATAGGCAACATGGTATCCTAAAAGTAGAATCTTGCAAAGAGAAATACGTTTACCTCCATGAGAGGTGGGTCTTTTTTGGCACCGGTGTATTATAAGTGCCAACGGGTTTCTACAGTCCTCATGTTTTCTTAAGCAATGACTATTCGCTGTCTATCCACCAAGCAAAAGCTATTGATTTTTTAATTTAGGGTTGATCTGCAATGGTTAGGATCAATATTAAAAATTGGTTCATTTGCATCTGATCGGTTGAAACAATGAAAATCATAAAACCAATCAAGCTGTGTAAATGATGTCACCCTCAATTATTGTTAGCCTGTTTTGTGTTTCCATCTTTGGCTAGTTTGAAAAATGCTATTTTAAGGTATTTTTTACCTTTGCATGCAGCGACAGATAATTACACCTCAATACAATTTCTTCATTTGCAAGTAAACTACCGTTTAGCTTTGTGCAGTCTATGGTAATTAAAGAGGGAAGAGGAGCCATAGCTGGGGACCCCTATTTCTGGGGTCCATGGTGCCTGTACAGGAACGTTTCACAAAAAAGTGTCTGCAGTGAACAGAGGTTAGATTAATGGTTTCTACCTCATCCAACTATTCACTGCATTTACAGTTCTACCATTTCCTCTATGCTGTGCTTCATATTCAAATTCAATGTACAATGGTTTATTTCAATTTGAAGATTCATTAATGGGAACAAGGCCTTTTGTAGTCAACCACTGTGGTATTGAGCTGTATTCGCCAGTGTCTGCCCTTTTTTCTTCATGTAAATAGAAAACTACAGATGTCTTACTGCTATATATATAGATGTGCTACTTTGTAGCCATCACATCTCAGATTAGTTCGTTTTATTGTCTTTTGATTGAATTTATCAAGTCTAAAAGGATGGAAGGCACATACGTCATGGATGCATGGAAAACCCCGTTGAAAGAATGTTTTAGTTCTCAGTGCAGATCTTTCCATGTGTAAATATTAACAATAAGGAAATTTAGAATCTTATCCCATTAAGTAGCTTTATGCACTGTTTGCCTGCAATGTGGCCCTCTGATACATATGCACTGCTAAGCTACTGCAGTATTTGCCCAAATGACAGGCACTATGGGATAACACACTCTCGCAAATTCTATTTAATCCATCCTCTGCATTGCCGTGTAAAAAATGTATATACTTTAATTCTTATTGGTAGATCAATTTGTGTGAATAGAAGATTTAAACTCAATATTATCTAGGTACTTATAATATAGACTTTACTATTATATCTAGTGTCTATTGCAAGATTTTATGCTGATAGATGTTATGGGAATTGTTTGTATGGAAATTGTTAGCCATCCAAAAAATGTAGTCGGCGGCAGGTTTTCTTCACGCCCAATGACTGAAATTGTTAGCCATCTGGAAAAGATGTTTGTCGTGTTTTTTTGGCGGTGATGTGTTGTGGTTGTGAAGGGTTTGTTGGCTTTTGGTATTACGAGCGACTAGTTGATTACAATTATGCATTGAATGAATTTCAATGCTACGTACTTCGTCTTAGGTTGTCATGGCAATTCATTTTTGAGTTGTTGGTTTTCATTTGTGGTATTCACAAATAGTTGTTTTTGTTGTCTCCGGTGGCTTTTGTGTGCATTTGGAAGGAAGAATCAGAAGACTGGGTTTGTGTTGGTTGTCAGTCGTCGACGAAGTTGCAGATCAAGGTAATTGTGAACTGTTTAAATTTGGTTTAAAAACCCTTTCGCTCGAAGGCAATGTTTTCTGTTTTTTGAATGTGCAAATGGCGGGTATGTTCTATCTTCATAAAACATAAATTTTATTCAATTTTTTGTTGAGTATATTTAATTGTTCTTTGCATTGTTGGTTTTCATTTGTGGTATATGCAAAGAGTTGTTTCCCTTGTCTGTGGTGGCTTTTGTTTGCATTTGGAAGGAAGAATTAGAAGGTTGGGTTTGTGTTGACTATCAGTTGTCGACGAAGTTGCAGGTTAGGGTAACTCTGAACTGTTTAAATTTGGTTTAGAAATCCTTTTGCTTCGAATGTAATGTTTTCTATTTTTTGAATGTGCAGATGGTGGGTATGTCCTATCTTCATTAAATGTAAATTTTATTCAATTTTTTGTTGAATATGTTTAATTGTTCTTTGCGTTGTTGGTTTTCATTTGTGGTGTATGCAAAGAGTTGTTTCCCTTGTTTGTGGTGGCTTTTGTTTGCATTTGGAACGAAGAATTAGAAGGTTGGGTTTGTGTTGGTTGTCTGTCGTTGACGAAGTTGCAGGTTAGGGTTACTTTGAATTGTTTAAATTTGGTTTAAAAATCCTTTCGGTTCAAATGATATTTTGGTTTTTTTGAAAGTGAATGGTGGGTTTGTGTTTGTTTACTAAAATCCTTTCCATTCAAATGTAATATATTTTGGTTTTTGAAAATGCAAATGATGGGGTTTCCAGTTTAGCGGGTTTATCTGAAATATTTTTGTTCTGGCTAGGGTTTATGGTGTGGGTTTTTGATTTGCATTACATCTTTTTTATTACACAAAAAATGTTTGACAGATGCTTCATTGTGTTGTGAGTTGTGGGTTTGTTTTATCTTCATAAAACGTAAATTTCATTCAATGTTTCGATGAATACATTAAATAATTTTTGGATTCTTCGTTTTCATTTTTGGTATTTGCAAAGAGTTGTTAGGGTTCATGGCATGGATTTTTGATTTGCATTACATCATTTTGATTACAAAAACATGCATTTAAGTCAGCGTTTGTGTTTGTTTACTAAGTATCATTTCAGTTCGAATGTAATGCTTTTCGTTCTTTGAAAGTGCAAATAGTGGGTTTGTTCTTAAATTTGTTCATTTTATTTATTTTTGCTTTTGGTAGGGTTTATGCTGTGTACTGTGGGTTTGTTCTATCTTCATAAAATATAAATTTTATTCAATGTTTTTGCTTTCAGTAGGGTTTATGCTGTGGGGTTTTCTATTTGTATCACTTCATTTTGGTTATAGAAATATGCTGATGCAAGGAGGGAGGGAAAATGGGGCATAAGGCATGCCTAGTACCATCCCCTTGCAGATACAATGTGGAATTACACAACAACACAGCGAGAAGAGAAATGCAGATATCATTATCATTAATCAATCAAACTCAATACATGCCAGGTTGTAAGGCCTTCCTGGTTACAACCATATACATCAGAGTGTATTACAATTTGATCTTCTTATAACAGAGATCTTAGATCTTTAATATTCTAACATTTGCCTTCTTGCTCTAAGATTTGCTACCAAACTAAGAACATACAAAAGAATATATACAAGAGTCCAACAAAGTAGTCGGTGCTTAAATACAAAGGTGAGACCCAGAGTTAGGTCCACACAGATCCCCAAAATAGATCCTAGCTACGAAAATTAAATAAAGAAGTCGGCCACCAACACCAATTCCAAAATAAACCAACTCGGCAAAGCAAAAGCCGAGCAACAGAGCACTCGACAAAAGAAAAAGCCGAGCAACAACAAGCATGACCGAGCAACTCGGCAAGGATGCCGAGAAACAAAAGCCGAGTGACAGAGAACAGACTGAACTGAAAGTAAACATATTTTTGGTTGAGTAGGATTGCCAAGGACCCAAGATGCTCTTGCATCAGACACCTGGGGTTGAAAAGAAATGATTCCCCAAATCATGTATCAGGTCCAACCTGAAATGAATCCAACTTAGATTGAGAAATCCAAGATGAGTCCTCAATCAGTCTATTTTTCCACTTTACTAGATATTCCATGTATTCTTTTCCTCTTGTACTTCTGCCAACTCTCTGTTTCAAGATCTTCTCAACTTCCTCTATTTGCTTCTTAGGATAATCACTTGGTATTGTCACTTCTTCATCAGGTTCATGATATTCATACAAGTCTGAAATATTGAAAATAGGTGATATATCCATGCCATCAGGTAATTCAACTTCATAAGCATTTCCACTGACAAATCTCCTCAGTATTTTACAAGGACCAAATTTCTTCATCTTCAATTTCCCATATGTTCCAATAGGAAATCTTCCTTTCTTCAGATGAACCATCACAACATCACCAACTTCAAATGTCTTATGTCTTCTTGATCTGTCTGCATCATCTTTGTATTTCTAATTACTTTTCTCCAACATCTGCTTTACATCCTTATGCAATGTCATCATAAATTTGCAAATTCTTTTGCTTCAGCGCTTCTTTTCTCTTCACCAACAATGTCTCAAATCTGATATACCTCTAGGTTGTGTGCCATGAACAATCTCAAAAGGTGTCTTTCCATTACTTTTGTTTATTGAACTGTTGTATGCAAATTTTGCTTGTGCCAACATCAAATCCCAAATGCCTGGTGTGTCTCCAACTAAACATCTCAACAGGTTACCCAAACTTCTGTTTATCACTTCTGTTTGTCCATCAGTTTGTGGATGAAATGTAGAACTAAATTTCAACTCAGTATTCAGCTTCTTCCAAACTGTTCTCCAAAAATAACTTACAAACTTACTGTCTCTGTCAGAGATGATACTCTTTGGTAATCCATGCAATCTGACAATCTCCTTAAAGAAAAGATCTGTTATATGAACTACATATGATGTTTTCTTACATGGTATAAAATGTGTCATCTTAGAAAATCTATCCACAACAACAAATATAGAATCATTACCTCTTGCTGTCCTCAGAAGTCCAAGAACAAAATCCATGTTGATATCACTCTAAGGTTTCTCAGGAACAATTATAGGTGTATACAATCCAATATTCTGACTCACTCCCTTTGCAATTTGACAGACTCCACAACTTCTCACAAATTTTTGAACATCCTTATACAACTGAGGCCAAAAATACCTCTCCTTCAACAAACTCAATGTTTTATCAATACCAAAGTGTCCAGCCAATCCACTACTATGTTTCTCCTTTATCAGATTAGTTCTCATTGATCCTCTTGGTATACATAACTGAATTCCTTTAAACAACATATCTTCCTAAATGAAATAGTCTTCATACTTACTTGATTGATTTGTATTAGGTGCTCTGCACACTCTCCATTGCTCTGAAAAATCAGGATCATTTTCATACAAACTCTTCATGTCATCAAAGCCAAGAACTTCAATTCTCATTTCAGTCAACAAAGATCTTCTTCTACTCAATGTATTAGCAACTCTATTAGATACTCCACTCTTATGCTTAATCACAAATGTAAAGCTCTGCAAATACTCTATCCATTTCATATGTCTCTGATTCAACTTATTTTGACTATCCAAATACTGTAAAGCATTATGATCAGTATACAACACAAATTCATTTGGCATCAAGTAATGCCTCCATTTCTTAATAGCTTGCACAATAGCATAGAATTCTTGATCATAGACATAATATTTCCTCTTTGCATCATTCAACTTTTCACTAAAGAAAGCAACAGGTTTACCTTCTTGAGTCAATACAACTCCAATTGCACTTTCACTTGCATCACATTCAACTTGAAATACCTTATTGAAATTAGGTAAGGCTAGCACAGGTAATTTAGCTACCTTCAACTTCAAAGCTTCAAAACTCTTATCAGCTCCATGTGTCCATTTGAACTCTCTTTTGTCTCCTCTCATTGTCTCAATCATAGCATTGCAAATAGAACTGAAACTTCTGATAAACTTCCTATAAAAACTTGCCAATCCATGAAATGATCTTACCTTAGTAACATTTTCAGGTGTAGGCCAACTCAATATAGCTTTAACCTTCTCTGGATCCATCTTCAAACCATCAGCTGAAATCACAAAACCCAAATACACAAGCTCTTCTTTCATGAAGGAACATTTCTTCAGATTTATCAGCAACTTTTCCTCTTTCAACCTCTACAGCACTTGTCTTATATGCATCAAATGTTCTTCTTTGGTTTTACTAAATATTAGAATATCATCTAGGTATATAATCACACATTTGTTCAAGAATTTCTTCAAAACTTCATTCATCAATCTCATAAATGTTCTTGGTGCATTAGTTAAACCAAAAGGCATAACCAACCACTCATACAAACCTTCTTTTGTCTTGAAAGCAGTCTTCCATTCATCACCTTCTCTGATTCTGATATGATGATATCCACTCTTTAAATCAATTTTGGTAAAATGCTTTGCCCCACTCAAACAATCCATTATGTCATCCATTCTTGGTATAGGAAACCTAAGCTTGACTGTGATCTTGTTTATTGCTCTGGAATCAGTGCACATTCTCCATTCTCCATTCTTCTTAGGTTCCAACACAGCAGGTACCGTACATGGACTCAAACTTTCTCTGATTAAGCCTTTGTTCAACAACTCATGAACTTATCGATTAAGCTCTTCATTCTCGGTAGGTGTAAACCTATGTGGTGCTTTATTTGCTAAACTAGCTCCAGGAATTAGATCCATATAGTGACTGATATCTTTGATTGGTGGCAAACCATCAGGCACATTATTTGAAATGATTTCTTTGTATTCAGTCAACAACTTCTCAACTTCTGCAGGTATGTCATCTTCTGCATTCTTACTTGGTTTGTTAGGAATCAAAGCATAACAAATATCATCTCTTTTCAGATCTTTAACAAACTGTCTACCTTCCATCAGACAAACTTTTATAGATGTACATAACTCATCAGCAGATTCTTCAACCAAAGGTAACAAAATTTGCTTCTTTCTATCAACCCATATAGAATATCTATTCAACCTTCCACCATGTATGGCGTGTCTATCATACTGCCAAGGTCTACCCAACAAAATATGATAACAATCCTTTGGCATAATATCACACAACACCTTATCATAGTATTTTCCAATTTTCAAATACACAAAACATTGTTCACTCACCGTTAGTGTATGCTCATCCTTGATCCATGAGATCTTGTAGGGTTTTGGATGCTTCATCCTCTCCAACTGCAAATTTGCAACCATTTCTTCTGATGTCAGATTCTTTGAGCTTCCACTGTCAACAATGACCTTCCAAACTTTGTCTGCAACTCTACATCTGGTCTTGAATAAACTTTTCTTGACAGGATCTTGCTTATCTTTCTCACTCCATAGCATCCTTCTGATCATGAGGTTATTTTCAGGTTCATTGGATGGTTCTTCTTGGATTAATGCATTTCTGCTACTGCTACCACCTTTCTTGCTTGCATGTGTACACTCAAAAGATTTATGTCCTTCACCACAATTATAGCAAGTTACTTGGAAACCTCTTCTGCTATATCCACCTCTGGAATAATTGCCTCGTCCTCAGTATGAATTTCCACCTTTCCATTCAGTCTTTCCTTTGTCTTGAGATGTGTCTGTATTTGACTTGTTTGGTTCAAATATACTGTTTTCACCATGAGATCTACCTCTTCCTCTAGGGAATCTACCACATCTACCTCTTTGTCTTTGTTCATACCTTCTGTTCAACTTTTCTTCAGTTTTTAGGGCAAATTGGTATGCCTCTTCAATGCCTTCCATCTTGATCAAACTGATTTCATCTTATATGGAACTTCTCAAGCCATTCAGATATCTTGCAACTCTTTCCACTTCATCTTCAACATGTCCAGATCTGATGTCCAATCTGTAAAATTCTTCAGTGTAGTCTTTGACTGACTTGTCTTTCTGCTTCAAACTTTGCATTCTCCGAACTAGGTTAATCTGATAATCACAAAGAAGAAATTTGCCTTTCAATTTGTTCACCATCTTATCCCATGCCTTGATTTTGTCTTTACCTTTCTTCTTTCTATCCAACTGCAGATGTTCCCACCATAAGGATGCATGACCTTTCAGTTTTGTGCTTGCAATCTTGACCTTCTTGTCTTCTGCAACATTCTCATACTCAAAATATTTTTCCATCTCAGTGATCCAGTCAATCAATTCATCAGAATGCAATTTTCCACTATACTCAGGGGGAATAAATTGAGGTGTGGACTTCAAGTTTGTCAACGCTCTCAGAAATCTTTCCTCTTCTTGATCCATCACAGGTGCAGGCGCACCTTCACCTTGAACCTCTTCAAATTCATCATCACTAACATCATCAAGATGTCTTCCTCTGTGCTGGGCTGTCTCAACAGCTTCCAATCTTGCTGCCATTTGTCTAAGCATATCAGCCAGACCTTGATCGACATTTCCTCTCCCACGAACCATGTTGAAACTCTCTGCAATTGTAGGTCAGATCGCAACCTGCCACCCTACAACAAATATCTTTAGAGTTTACAAGAAGGAGCCACGGATCTCAACTCGCTCTGATACCACCTGACACAAGGAGGGAGGGAAGATGGGGCCTAAGGCATGCCCAGTACCATCCCCTTGCATATACAATGCAGAATTACACAACAACACAGTGAGAGAAGAGAAATGCATATATCATTATCATTAGTAATCAAACTCAATACATGCCAGGCTGCAAGGCCTTCCTGGTTACGACCATATACATCAGAGTGTATTACAATTCGATCTTCTTATAACAGAGATCTCAAATCTTTAATATTCTAACATTTTCCTTCTTGCTCTAAGACTTGCTACCAAACTGAGAACATACAAAAGAATATATACAAGAGTCCAACAAAGTAGTCGGCGCTCAAATACAAAGGTGAGACCCAGATTTAGGTCCACACGGATCCCCAAGATAGATCCCAGCTATGAAAATTAAATAAAGAAGTCGGCCACCAACACCAATTCCAAAATAAACCAACTCGGCAAAGCAAAAGCCAAGCAACAACAACAAGCATGACCGAGCAACTCGGCAAGGATGCTGAGCAACAAAAGCCGAGTGACAGAGAATAGACTGAATTGAAAGTAAACATATTTTTGGTTGAGTAGGATTTCCAAGGACCCAAGATGCTCCTGCATCATATGCATTTAAGTCTACATTTGTGAATTAGGTATAAATAGTGTTGTTGTCTAAACCTATATATGTTTTTTCTATTTTCTAAGTTACTTTTATGCATGTAGTACTATGTTGCAGTTTTTGCAAGGCTTCAATGTTTATTACGTTTGTGATTTTGATTGTTGGATGACTTTTTATATATGATGGTATTGAATGCACTAGCGATTATTATGTCCTACATTATTTGCTAACAACTTTTTATTTCATGCCCTTGGGATGTGGAATAATGTGATAACATTTAAGGACCTATTTAATGAATTTTGAAAGGTGTTTTGGAGAACAAGTTGATGGTCAAGAGAAGCATATCTAGATATTAAGGGTTTAGATTGCATAGTATTTGTAAGAGCAATACAAAAAATGAATACTGAATATGCAAAAAAGGTTTGCCATTCCAACCCAAGATTAAGAGAACTTAGGTGCAAGCAAACCATGATGGTACAAAGCTAACCATGTTTGCTAATGCATCATATAATAAATTGGTGGCAACAAATGCATGATATAATAATGACTACTGGATTATATATACGTGTGTGTGTGTGTGTGTGTGTTTAATAACACTTTCCAAAAATAAAAGATAATTGATTTGAACAGGGAACCATGACTGTTAATGTAGGACATAATAAACTAGTGGCAACTAATATATGATATAATAACGTTTCTTGTATTATCTTCACCTTTAAATTTTTTTTTGATTTATATTTAAACTATAGAAAATATCCAAACTCTAGTTTATGCAGATGATTTGCAAACTTTAGGAAGGCCATAATTGAAATTGTGCAAGGTTGTGAATAATTTGTAAAACATCATGGACTGGAGTTGGGAGATTTACTATTGTAAATGAAAGGTTAATTTGTTGAAAAGATGTTTGCAAAAAAATATGGTGGCCACGACCTATAATTTTTGAAGCAAATTAAAGAACGAACTCACCATTTGTACTTTCAAAAAACAAAAAGTATTGCATCTGAACTAAACAGATTTTTAGTAAACAAACACAGACACAGGCTTAAATACATGTTTCTGTAATTGAAATGATGTAATACAAATTGAAAACTTGCAGCATTAACCTTGACCAAAACAATTACATTTTAGAGAAACCCAATAAACTGAAAATCAAGTCAATTCGAATGAGGAAACATGACTGCTAATGTATGATATAATAAACTGACAGCGAATAATACATGATATAATAACGTTCGTTGTATCTTGTATATATATCTATAGATATTTCTATATATACCTCTACACACACACACACACACACACACACACACACACACACACACACACACACACACACACACACACACACACACACACACACACACACACACACACACACACACACACACACACACACACACACA
>MU227477.1:519821-541245 GCA_018584345.1 Thuja plicata | reverse complement strand
ACACACACACACACACACACACACACACACACACACACACACACACACACACACACACACACACACATATGGAAATTGAAAACCCACAACTTAAACCTTGGGTAAAGCAAAGAAAATCCACACCATAAACCTTGGTACCACAAACCATAGCCACAACAAAAATTATTGAATGAACATCTTTTCCAAATGGCTGGCAATTTCTAGGCGAGCAATGCTCATTCTAACGACAAGATACCAAATTTCAGTTGATTGGAGTTCTCCATTGAATGGATTGCAATGCAACGTACTCTATTTTGGGTTGGGATGGCAAGAGATTTTTGGGGTTTTCATTGTTCATTTCTTGTGTTTCCAAACAATCCTTTATTAAACGTGTTCTCCAAATGGCTGGGCAAATCAATGTTAAGGATGGGTAGTAATGCATGATATAATAAACCGCTGACAACTAATGCATGATATAATAATGTCTACTACATTCAATGCTATTAATATTAAAGTCTAGGTTGAAAGCAAACATCAAATATAAATTTGTTACGATTATCTTCCTATGTATCAGTTATTTTATTTTAGATTGCTCAACTGTAACCACACACACACACACACACACACACACGTACACTGCTATTTGAATAGAAACATTAAATTCAAATTCTTAACCATTATATCGTACTCAATTCATAAATCTCTTAGGCTCTGGTTATTTATTTTAGTATTTTTATATTTGTCTTGTCTAATGTTTGTTTGATAAACTTAGGAAATAAAAGCTTAACCCTCTCTTATTTTTCATAGACGCTTTCTCCTTCCATCCACAACATAATTTGTCGGTTGTAGAGAACAATAAATGTTATGTCATCTGAACTAGACTCTACCAATGATATGCAATAGACTCAGGGATAGCTTTAGTGGCGATTATTCACCATTTGGCGAATGTCACATGTCGGCGAACCCTAAATTGGTGAATATTTTTCACATGTTGGATTGACCCTATCGCCTGACATTTATTAATAAAGTGGTTATGCAGTCAATTTAACAATAAGCTCAATTTTAGTGTTTATTTGGGCGTTGCACTATTCAAATGTATATCCGTTCTACTTTACCAATCTGGGGAAAAATATGTGCATCTATATGTCCTTCCATCGATGGATATGTATGGATCTTTCGTACAATATGTTTATGCATTGCCATATGAATATACAATGTTAATACATTTGTATACTATTTGTAATATGTTTATGCATCTACCTGCATATATATATGTATGTATGTATTGTTAGGATTGAGGAAAACTAAGAGGGGGGGGTGAGGGTGAATCAATGTTGTAGCACTTTTTACTTTATTAAATTGACTGCATAACCATAAACCAAATATAACTGAAAGTAAATAACTCAAGCATAAACAAAATATCCACAACATCATAACACCATGGATTTTGCGTGGAAACTCGATTAAGGGAAAAACCACAGTGGGGATTGAACCCACAAGTAATTACTTCTACAAAATAACAACCCCTTTAAAGGTTTATGTACTTGAGGGGAATGCACATGCATTTAGGCTTACAACTTAGAGCTCATTGCTCAAATTACAATATAATTAGGCCGACTGCCATACAAAATGATTGAACAATAATTCAACAAAAAATAAGATGAAAGGTAGCATCAACTATGCCTAAATAGTTCCATGTGGGTGCAACATAATTTTGCTCAACTACCAATCGAACCTTTGATTACTGATCCTTCGTTCATACAAAATATATCATTTTATTATCCAATCATCGCATGCATAAATCATCACAAAAACTCAAGCTTATGTATCCATTTGGAAAGATAATATCTCTATCATTCGACCTCAAGAACAATATGAATAACGTGTGAAGTGTCGACTAGATCCAAGCTCAAAACGTGTTCCTAACCTCAAAGAACATTATAGATCTTTTCCACAATGTTGGCCCTACCAAAATAATCTCTCAAACCGATCGGATCATCGATCTATTAGGATCGTTGATCAATCAAATAACCAACTTTCACTGTTCTCTATATAATCAATACTCAGAGAGCCATAAATAGAACATATGATAACATTAACTGTTGTGAACGTAGACCAAGGTAGATTATACCTCTCTAAAACTCCTCCTAGGTTCACAACCCAAATTTAATCATACCTGTCTGTACCGATCCTTTTACCAAACTCTGTATATTGTACCAGTTTTTCTATACCTAGTCAAATCTTCAATCCAACCTTTAGTATCACCACAATATGATAAGTAACCACAGAAAACATGTATAGTTGCCATCAATGACAACATACAAACTAACGATAGTAGTATCTCTTGCCAATAATCTCCCCCTTTGGCGTTGATGACAACACTTAAGTAAAAATGACTAAGTGTCCAAACAAAATGCCAAACTACCAAACTCTTAAAAAATCTCTTCCTAACCAAAATTCTGAGCTCCCCTTGAGCTGAATATCTTATTTTTTACTCCTTATCTCTCCCCCTTTGACATCAATGAAAATGTTGAAAACAAAACCAAAATTGTTCTACCAAAATCCTATATATCTCCGGTATATACAAGTATGCAAGATATACTTACACAAATTTGAAAATGTCTGAGAAAGCGTTTCTCATAGCAGAAAAATCAATATCCCAACTATTCTTCATATTCTCAACTATCTCAATCTATCCACAAATGGTGTATGCTTGCTTCTCTCCAACTATAAGCTATAATACATCTACATAATCTAGTCCTATTGCTACTAACAACCCCCAATCTGCATCCGTCAGATGGCCCTCCAACTCCATCGTGGGTGGCCAGTGCTCCCGAGATCCCAGAGGTGGAAGCTGCTCCTGCAAAATCCAACACCACCATGTCAGTGACATCTTTCTTCTCACTTCTAACCTAACCCCTCCTAGAATGGGGCATCATGTCCCTACGTCTATTCTAGACCCATCCCCGAACCCCGCTGGGTCCTTCCTTTTCCCTCCCCCTATGCATCTACCTTTTTGGCGCAGACACCGGTTTAGGCAGAGACGCTGGTTCTTCAACCGGCGTCTCCGAGCATTTTCTGCCCAAACCCTCGTCTTTGAAGACACAGATCCGGGTCCGACGTCTTCGAAGACGCTGATTCAAAACTGACATCCTCGAAGACGCAGGTTCGAGGATTGACGTCTGCATAGACGTCGCTCCAGGGATTGGTGTCTTCGCAGACGCCGGTTCAAGAATCGACATTTCTGGTCCACCGAGCTTCTAACCCGTATTTATGACCCCCTAACCCTTCCCGAAAGCGTTAAAAACTCAGAAAATAGTAAAAACAAGGTCTCGATTGCGTTACTCACCAGAACTGACCGCTCCGCGGGTCTCCCATGGGTCTGAACACGCTCTCCCAACTGTCCCTTCAGCCTCTCATCTACCATATTTTCTCTCCAGAGCTCTTTTCTTATCCAATCACTATTCACAAATGACCTTCTTTTAGCCCTCCAACCCCTCTTATAGCCCCCCATTTTCCCCAAAAAAATTTTCCGCTCATTTTTCTTCCCCCGCCTGTATATAATCATATTATTACTCCCATTGTACAGTCTAAATGCGCAAAAAATTCCAAAAAACATTAAAAAATCCCAAAAATTTGAAAATTGCAAAAATTTTAAGAAAATAAAAAATTCTCCCAAATATTGCAATAAACCTTTCCTTCCTTCCGCATCGCTCAATTTTTTTTTCAATTTTTAGTGACATTTTGACTCCTCCGATTGCGATCATGTTTTTCACCAAATCAGTTTTGCGACCGACTAACCTTGCTCCTCATTCTGTTCACAACTTTTGCCAACAAATATCTTTTAATCAAATCCAATCCAATCCTTGTCCGTCAGGATGCATCCTTCCAGCGTCGACTTATCAAATCCTTCATCACACAAATCCTATTCATGGAAAGAACTTTGGGCTGAATGACTGCTTGTTCATGAGGCCTTCTTTATTGATTTTATCTTTTTGTGTTAGTTTAGACCTAGTCACCACTACCTCGATCTGCTATATTTTGGTGTGTTGTGACTGGTGGCTACTAATACATGCATCTTTTGCATTGTGCTTTTGTTTGAGCGTCTAGTCCACACAAAGGAATCCTGTCATCTATGTTTTCTAACATTTGATGCCTACCTCCTTTTGCAATATCAAAATCGGATGTGCTCTCCATATTGTTTACACAAATGGATCCCCAAGGCTCATTAGTGGCATTTAAATTCATCCTTGCATTTGTATTCATCGTTGCATTCATGCTTGCATTTCATAAGGCTTCTATTTATTACCTCCTCTCCCTTCCTCCTTGTTGCATCCTTTTTCAAGAAAATCCCACAATGTTTTCTTTGTTGTGTTCTTTTCTCGAGAGGGCACAACCCTATATCGTCGTCGCTTCGGCACGACTCCTAGAAACCCTCTTCCTCCAGGGCAACTTATTTTCTTGTCTTTAACGCAATGTCACTTGCGATGCCACGTCAAAGAGGGGCAAAATGTAAACGTCCAAAAATATTAATATTAACATTAAATTCTCTTTTATTCATCTAACTATTTAATTTAATCAATTAAATAGTTTCATTGCTAGTATTTATCAAAAATCTAAATACTATCCTAATGTATTTTATTTAAATACATTTGCCTCATAAAATCCCTTTTTAATAAATTCATATTTATTAAAAATCCTACATATCGCTAATTCTTCTAAGCTATGATTTATTCAAATCTAATTTGAATTATAATCTAAACCCTACCTAGAAACCTATTAATCCAACCTAGAGGTCTACCCTAAGCCTAACCTATTCCTACTCTACACCCATCACCTCACTTCCTAAACATACTTCCCCACCCAGTTATCGTCTGATCCTACTTAAAAGGGTGATTCATAACCCTTTTAATGCTAATGTAATTCTCACACATGTGTGGAAATTCTCTCCAAAACTGTCACCCATTCCTCTTAAATACTCTTACAAATTTGTCCCCCACTTGAATATCTCGACCCACTCAAACATTTAATGCTATGTTTGACTCCAAAATGGCCATCACTTCCAAGCCTATGCGTCGCTTATGTGGCTCCTATGTGGATGCCACATAGGTGCCACCTCATTCAAGCCCTCCTCTTCTCTCCCAAAAATCTATAAATAGAGGACTTCTCCTCTTGTATTTGCATCTCTCATTCTTGCATTGTTATTATGCTATTTTAGTTTTAGAAGTTCATTGCTAGTTTCATGCTTTTTATGTTTAAATCATTTAGAAGTTACATGCTAGGCTAATGGTTAATGAATCATAGTTTTTATCTTGCATGTTGCATATAATTTTCATAGTTTAAGACATCATCTTTGAGAAGGATTTGAGACTAGTTCTTCATACTAGCTCTTGAATATCTTGTTTGCTTCCAATTTTGCATTCATAAGTTGCATTGCATTGGGGATCCATTTCATTTGTGTTTGAGAGAGAACATTCACAATCAATCTAAAAGAGAAAATCAAACAAGTAGTGTAGGGTGCAATAGCTTGTTTTAGCTCAATATGATGTTATGATGATTTCTTGTTGGTTTTTGCTTATTTCATGAATTATATGTGCTAACCTACTAACTTCTCATGTTTGAGCTTGCTCACAATAGGTTGAAGATTTCCTCATACACATTTTGGCACACCCGGTGGGACCCACGTCCCTACAAATCTTCTAATTTCTTGTCTTTTTCTCTCAAAATTTGCCAGACTTACGAGTCAGCGTCTCTGATTTATGTAGAGGCGTCTGCGCGAACGCTAGTTCTTCCTGAACCGTCGTTCGATGTCTAAGCCAAAACCGCGTCTATGCCCTAAATTTATGTCTGCAATTTAGACTGCTTTTCTTAAGATTTACAAACCTAACTTTTTGTTTGTTAATTTCTATTGTGTTTCCCATTGCTTTTTAGTGTTTTAACATTATGTTTTTTTAGCAGAAATCAGTTTTACAAGCAGTTATAATGGCAAAATTTTATTAAAGGGAACAAATGCTTGATAAAACATTAAAGAACATAAGTTTTTAAGGGTTAATCAATCTCAGCATAGGTTTTTTTTGATCAATTTGAGAGTTAATAGAGAAAGAACAATAACTTTTTTTGCTATTTTTGCTATGTTTTCTGGCCATGCAGGTATAACAACGTCTGTGTAAACGCCGGTTCACATTTCGGCATTTGCACCAAAATGCTGGTACAGATAAATCACCAATTAACGTCTCTATTTCATAGACTGACGTTTGCGCTGGTATAACATCTTTTTTGATTCTCTGTGTTTTCTGGTTTATTTTACTACCTCTGTCATTTTTGGGATAAAACATAGAATCGACGTCTGCGCCCTGAACCAGCGTCTGCGCTTCATCAGATTTTTATCAATCATTTGCTAACAAATTTTTTGGGTGGTTTTGTGTTTTCAATGCTTGTCAAAGGCTATAATTTATGAAACTACTAACTAGTTGTGTTGCAGCACCGCTTGCCAAAGACACAAATTCAAAAGACTACTCATGTTTATCTTGCAGGTTGCCTCAAATCAAAATCGACCAAACGATCGTGTTTGTTATCATTTTCTTAGGCACCTAGACTAATTAGAAAGATCTTTTTGTCTAATCCAAAGCAAGTGTTAGGGGATTATGCTCTCTTTCCTTTTGGGAAGATCAAAAACCTAGACGCATTTGCTTTGTGATAAACAATTAAATCTTTGGGAAATGAACTAAGATTGTCTTGCGTGTGTGTGGAGAAAACGATACTGGATAGGAGAGTATGCTCTTTTCCCCTTGTGGAAAAATTAGAAATCTAGACCCCTTTTTGTCGCCAATCTAATTTTCTTTTCAAGTTAATCCTTTAGATGGGCCTACCGGTTGAGGGAAAAATCTCCCAAGAATGACCCACGTGAGAACGAGGTGTGAGCCACACCACTCCAAATCACGTTAATCAAATTTAATCTTTGGGGTTAAAGCCTTGGGATTCGATTGGCATTTGAGCTTATACTCGGTTCTTGTCTAACTTGAGCGCAACCTCGCGGTCTCAATCAGGTTTACGTGACCACTTCTGTCAAAACGATCTATGGGGCTATACACCCAAATTGTGCTTGCACAGACATAGAGGATACAATCGAACAAAGACCCTTACTAAACACTCTAGGCATAGAAGCTACCCAATTCACCTTCGAATGGTGATTTATTATAGTGCAAGGGGAGGGAAGAATCTCCCCCAAGATTCCCATCATATGTGTCCCAATGTATTGTGTTGCGAAAGAGATCTTCGTAGCACGACAACAATACCTGGAAAAAGGCAAAAATACGGGCGTCCTTCCGGGGTGACACTGCTGTGTGAGGTGAAGGACTACCAAGCAATGGGCCTATAATATTTCATGCGAAGCCAATTCCTTAGGTAGACTTGTGGTTGAAGTGTTTGAAGAACATTGACAAATCCAAAACAAGAACGGAATACCCAAAAAATGAAATTTGTCACACTTTTCTTGTATCCTTCAAGGTTGCTTTGTCCCTTGTCAGATTGCTTTCAAGACACATGCGTGTTATTTTATGATTTGACTGTTATCAAACTGGTTCTTGCCATGGAACAACCCTATTAAAAATCAAATAGAAATCAAGCTTTTCCAAATCATCAAAATGCCGTCCTTTTTCAGACTACCGTGAGCTTCAAAATTTGCCAGAACCTTCAAAATCTGATCTTTTATGAGATATGTCCTAAAGACCTTCAATTGCTTATCCAAAATCAAATCTTTTATAGGACATGACCGATTCCAAGAAGCACAAGAAGGTGAAAACTCCGTTACCTCCCGTGCACAGAGAACAAAAGAATACAACCCGAGAGGCTACCAATTACCAACACATCGTTGATTCCATTAAGCAAGAAACCCACACATGGGAAAAATTTGACAAAGTGATATACAACAACAAGGTTGCTCGCTTCATGGGAAAATATCATCTAAACACTACTTTCATCGGATTCGAGCAATATGACTAGTTGGTCTACCACAACAAACAACCATTCCTCCTCTTCTTAGGATCCCTTAGCATGCATTCTTAGGACCTCCCTTAGGTTTTTCATCTTTAGAAGCACATCACACACTCATCCTAGCATAATCTAGCATAACCCAATCCAATCTTAGTCAACCTAGCATCATCCTAATCATCATCCAAAGCATGCCTAATCACATCCCTCACTTGGTCTTGCATCCCCTTTTGAGTTCCTTAGAACCTACATCTTAATCAAAATCCCATCCTTAATTGTCCTTAAACTAAGCATTGTTTAGGATAATCCCCCTTGCCTTTGCAACCTCATCACCTTGATCAAAATGTTGGTTTGCATTAACAGAGAATCCTGTGCGCCGAAGACCATAAGTTTGTCTTAGGTAGAAAATCACATCCACTTGATCTCACAATAGGGAAAGCAACCCTTAATCGTTGCATACAACAAGTCATCCTTAGGAGCATACTCATCATCCTAGACGCATCGTCTAAAATCCTAATCCTAGCACCATCATCCTTAGCTTCCTAGGCACATCCTTGCATTACATCTTGCATCTCATATCCCCTTAGGGTAGTCATTTCATGCCACCTATTACATGAGCCAATAAGAAGAGGAAGGACATGGACCCTAATCTTGCAGCTAGTTCATCTAATCCTGTGATTGACCACACTAACGTCATGGTCACCTATGCGCCTCAGCCCAATGAATAAATTAAGCATATATGGGTAGATACTAATGAGACTCCCACCATGAGTACCTTAGAGACATTTATCAATCATTCAGGGCATGTCCACATGGTGAACGCCAGAGTGGACTTAACAACAGTCAGGTACTCTTAGACATTGAGAAACAAAGACTTCAACTCCCGCCTTGGATTATACCCACACCTGTCACACGACCTATGGCACTTCCAGGGGAAGGTTATAATCCCACTATAAATGAAGTTTTTTATCCACTTCAGCGAGCTCTACAGGTGGGAACTCTTATCGCACAAGTAGTCCAACCTTCCAGCCCACGCTCCATCATGCACACGACGCCTTCATCTACCTCAGGAGCCCCACCTCCTGATCCAACATCAACAACACAAACAATACCTCCTATCGCTACACAAGCACTTTCACCTCCTCAATCCACAACTACTCCACTTTCACAAGCGTTCCCAACATTTAGCTCAATTCCCACCACCACCAGTTAGCACTCAACAAACCACCATTCCACCCATCCCACTCAGCCCATTCAAAATGCAACAACCGGTTCGCAACATCAAAGCACCCAAATCTCCATGCTTATTCCACCTTTTTCTTTCACTACATACCCACAATAGAAAACACACTTCACCACAGGTATGCCACCTACCAACGCCTATAAACAACCCTTATTTCTATAAGGGTCCACCATGCCCGCTCCACTAGCAACGCAACCACAACGTATGCCAGCAGTTCTTCCTTAAACA
This sequence comes from Thuja plicata, assembly GCA_018584345.1. Taxonomy (NCBI): domain Eukaryota; kingdom Viridiplantae; phylum Streptophyta; class Pinopsida; order Cupressales; family Cupressaceae; genus Thuja; species Thuja plicata. The sequence continues at coordinate 531,806 of MU227477.1, read as the reverse complement.
CAATTGAACCCAAATCCTCCCATGCCACAAACATCTACCAATCCCTTCACCATAATTAAAATTCCTATCCCACCTATCCACTAGCAACAACCAATCCAGCAACAACTACCTATCCAACAACAACAACTTATCCAACAACAACAACCAATCCAACAACAACTACCTATCCAACAACAACAACCTATCCAACAACAACAACTAATCCAAAAACAACTACCTATCCAACATCAACAACCTATCCAACAACAATAACCAATGAAAAAACAACCTATCCAGCAACCAACCCAACAACAACAACAACAACAAAATTCCAATCCATTCTCATCTCAAGCACCACAGCAACACACCAACCCCTTCACAACAGCACAACCAATCATCCAAACTACCCAACAACCACAACCACAAACGCAGGGGGAAAATCCATTCACGATGCAACCACTACTGTAACTCGCTAATCCTTTCAGTAACACACACACTGTCCTCCAACCAGCACAACAACAACAAACTCATTTCGCCAACTACCTATTCATGCCATCTTCCGCTGTATCACAAACCATTCCACCACCACAACAATCTAGTGTTCCCAGTAACACCAATTACCTCGCTGCTGCCACTGGGGGAATTCCACCACAGAACACCTATCCTCCACCCTATGTAGGTGCACAATAGGCTCAACCCACTTATCCAACACCTCAACAAATACAAGCGTACTTCCAGAAATATTCCCCTCAGCCGCAGTTTCCACTACAATAGCCCATCTACATTGACCAACAACCGTCATATCAAACACCACAATATCCCCCACAAAATCCCCCATATTCGCCATTTGATCCATATCACACCCAGGGAACCAATGCAATCGGGGTTAATAATCCTCCCCCACAAATCAATCATGAATTGGAGGAAATGAAGAACTCTCTCAAAGAGCTAAAAGCAGGGACCGAAGCTAAAACATTCAAGTTTGAAGAGGTGTGCTTACCCATTTGATTGATCTATCACTAAAATACCCTTCCCCAAGCACTTTGAGACACCCAAATTCGATAAATATCGGGGGAAGGGAGATCCTGTGAGTCACGTGAAAGAATTCTACATGGCATGCCAAGAAGTGGCCTATAGCGATAATTTCCTCATGAGAATATTTCCTAAAAGCTTAGGAGGGACCGCTCTCGAGTGGTTCTACAAAATCCCCTATGGCATAGTCTCTACTTTTTCAGAACTATCAGAGAAGTTTGTGGCCCAATACGCGCACAACATAGAGGATGAACTCTCCCTCCTTGATTTATGTAATTCCAAATAGAAGGGAGAAGAGATCCTGACCGATTACCTTCAGCGCTGGAAAGGGATTACTACGAGGTTGTCCTATCAACCCCCTGAAAAACATCTTATCAAAATCTTCATTAAAAACCTCCATCCTAAGCTTTCCTATCATATGCACATGAATTATAGACAAACTTATCAAGACATCAGAATCAAAGGCATGGAGCTGGAGCGAGGTCTCGTAGAAGATGGTGCCATCAAGCACTACAAAGAATCCCAGCCTGACAAACATAATAATGATCGATCATGGTATTGGAACAAGAACAAGAATGCAGTAACTGATGGAGCCATTGACACCAAACACGTTTAGGTCGTGGTGGCCGGTCCCAACACGCCTACCCAAACTTATCAACAAGCACTGCCAGTATACCCTCAACCTCCTCCCATGTATCAATAGCCCGCTCCCACATATCCCCAACTGACATACCAGCAAAACATACGCCCTCAAGGCGCGACTATCTATCCCCCTCCAGGGACATCATATCAACCCAACTACAAGGTCCTGCGAATCAGACAAATGCTATATCAGTCCCATGTGGAAAATAAAGGCCTCACGCTCAGAATATGCGACAACACATGTTTACCCCCTTGGGCGAACCCATAGATGTCATCTTCCATAGAATGGTCCAATCCAACCAAGTTGTGTACCCAAAAACACAGCCATGTGATGAATCAACACCTAAGCCTACCTGGTATAAAGACAATGAGTATTGTGATTACCATTGTGTTAAGGGACACACCACCATCAAATGCATGAAGCTAAAACACTACATCCAAGATCTCATTGACCTCAAAGAGATTGAAGTGGATTCTCCTTCCCAACCATCGCTAAATGTGGGCCTTAAAATCTATCAAAATGCATCTCCTGAACACACCTTAGGTGAAAGACCACGCAATCCTACTCAATCCTTTGACCAGGGGAAGGGTAAACAAGGAGACAATGCCGACAGAAAAGATTATACAAATGCATATATTAACTATGATAATCTCATCGACTGCATATCACAAGTCCATTCCTCGATCAATGTTATTCATGTCAAGGGTGCTGATAACCAATGCACAGTCACCACTCGTCGAGGAAGAATAATAGTCACAGGTGCAAGTACTGCTCCATCTGGTGGTACCCAATACAACCTGTTGGAACACCTAGGGAATACTCCTTCCCAAATTTCCATCCTGGACTTCCTTCGCACCTCACCCACCTATCAGGAGATCCTCAATAAAGCCCTACAAGAATGACATGTTCCCAGCGACATCAACCTCACTAAATTCTAGAACCTTTTCGGCCACTTGTCTGCATCTTGTGGGGTTTCCTTTAAACCAACAGACGTACCCTTAGAATGACCCGACCATAACCTTCCACTCCCTATCGCTGTCATGGTTAAAGATTTTTCCATCAAGCAAGTCATGATAGATAATGGGTTGGCCCTAAATCTATGTAATCTAAAATTCATCAAACAATTGGGTTGCACTAAAGCTGATATAACAAATGATGTCATTACAATAAAATCATATGACAATTTAGAACGCACTTCTGAAGTTACCATTTCATTTCCCATCAAAGTGGGCCCTGCTATCCAAGATACAAAATGCCACATTGTTGATCTTGACCTTCCCTTCAACATCCTCCTTGGAAGCCCATGGATTCATTCTATGCAAGCCGTCCCATCCACCTACTATCAGTGCATCAAATTCCCATATAACGGCACTGAAATCACCATCTGCATAGATACCAAGCCCTTCGCATACTGCAATGCGTTGGAAACCTCCTTCCCACTTTCCAATCCCTGTCTCGGGATTGATATTGGCACCTCTGTCGCCAATTCATCTCGAATCCATTTAGATCTAAAAATAATCCTTTCCTCCACCCTTTCCACGGTCAAGATCAACAACCATGGTTGTGGTGAGTACAACCTGTCTAATGCCTTCACAGTTGGAGCATTGCCAATTGATCCACATACCCAAGGGAGACTGGACAAGAACATAATAGACCAGAGCAAGCCGCAAAAAAAACAATTGGGCCCTACCAATTTTATCTCAAATGACATTTTGAGTAGCCAGGAGATGGCACCATACATCAATCGGTGGATTTATAAGGATCCGCCACCCCCAGACATCAGTTTTCTCAATTATTTCAAAGGAAAATACCCTTTAACTCACAAGATGGTTACAAAAAATGGACCTATAAAGGCAGCGGCTTGGGTGTTGAAGAGAAAGGAATGAAAGACCCTATTGTACCCACCAAACGAGAAAAGAATTTAGGCCTTGGTATGGATTTCACCATGACTGGGGGCACTAATGACAACATCTATGCCCATTGTAGACCCTTGAGCCAAATCCTTGAATTCGAAGATGTCCCTGAAGAGAAAATTGTGAAATCCTACAACGATATTGATGATGACACCTTCCTAGGCAATTCTGTCCTCCGTCAACTCTCCATTAATTTTGTTGACCTTCCCCTCCTACATCCCAAACTCATAGACTGGGACCAACCAAGTGTCGTACATGTTGACGAGTTCCAAAGCGAGGGCGCGCTCCTAAGATTCATAGGAGCAATCAAACAGAGCAATGATTGGGGGCAAGATTCAACACATGTCTACAAATTGGATCCAAAGGCATACTTTGGGGAAGAGGAGGACTTCGGCTGCAAAAATGAAGTAGAAAACAAAAATAAAAAAGAGAAAAATTGATCCCTAGCGAAAACCCATCTGGGGCGCTATCTGATCGCAAAAAAGTAAAAACAAAGGGCGTATTCACTGGAAAAAACCTCCCGGAGGTGCCAGAGGATGAAGATTATCCTCTTCCTCTAATCCATGATTACATGCTTGAACAATCATCAATCCTAATTGAAGAAACAAAACCCATCATTCTAGGTACCGAGGACTATCCGTGCATCACTTATATTGCAGCCTCTTTAACAGAAGTAGAAGAAACAAATCTCTTTGATCTCTTACAATAATCTGTAGACAAATTTGCATGGTCTTATGCCCACATGTCAGGATTAGACCCTAACTTGGCGGTTCACCATCTAGCAGTGGACCCAAACATCAAACTGGTCAAACAAAAGCTCTGAAAGATGCACCCCAAGGTGGCACTACTTGTCAAAGGAGAGTTAGAAAAGCTACTTCAAGCCAAAATCATCCGCACCATTGACTACTCTAAATGGATCTCCAATATGGTGTCAGTGTCTAAACCTGATAAATCAGTCAGGATATGTACAAACTTCCAAGATCTCAACAAGGCATGTCCCAAGGATGATTTCCCATTGCCAAACATAGACATGATAGTGGACCTAACAACAAGACATGAGATGTTGTCACTCATGGATGGCTTTTCAGGATATAATCAGATTTGTATTACAGAAGAAGATCAGCACAAGACATCATTCACAAGCCCCTGGGGCACCTTTTACTATAATATGATTCCATTTGGTTTGAAGAACGCTGGGGCAACCTATTAGAGGGCCATGACAATCATCTTCCATGGCATGATTCACAAGATCCTTGAGGACTATGTAGATGATATCTTGGCTAAATCAGTTAAAAGGGAAGATCACCTAAATGTTCTAGAATGCGTCTTTGACAGGATTGGACACTATGACCTAATGCTCAACCCTAAGAAGTGTTTCTTCAGGGTCACATCAGGAAAGCTCCTTGGATTCATTGTATCCAGAAGACGCATTGAAATAGATAAAAAAGGTACAAGTTATCATAGAAATGCCTCCACCAAAAATACTCTAACAATTGCACAACCTGCAAGGAAAGTTACAATCTATGCACCATTTTATCTCTCAGTTAGCAGACAAGTGCCAACCATTTACTCATCTCCTGTGAAAAGATAACAGTTTCAAAGGGATCCTCAGTGTCATAGAAGTTTTGAAAAGATCAAAGAATACTTGGCTAATCCACCCATCTTAGTATTGCCTGTACCCAACTGACCGCTCATTCTATATATTTCTACTACTACAAAAACACTGGGGGCACTCCTTGCTCAGTTAGAAGATGTTGACAAAAAAAGAGCCATTTATTATATCAATCAGACCTTAGTGGGTTATGAGCTCAATTATTCCCCTATGGAAAAAGCATGTATGGCAGTGGTTTTTGCCACTCAAAAACTTTTCCACTACATGCTTAGTAATATAACCAAGCTCATTTCAAAAGTGAACCCTCTCAAGTACCTACTCTCTAAGACTACTCTCAATGGTCGAATGGAAAAATGGGTTATGCTGCTAAGTGAGTTTGATATTCAATATGTAGACAGAAAAGCCATTAAAGGACAAGTCATCGTAGATCAACTAGCAGAAGCGTTGTTGGTGGACGCATATCCTATGATCACCAAATTTATAGATGAGAATTTGTACATGATAAAAGAACAACCCACTTGGAAACTCTACTTTGATGGATCCTACACAGCCTATGGTGCAGGGGCATGAATTATTTTTGTCACACCAAAAGGTGACTACATCCCTATGTCATTCAAATTGGGATTTCCCTGCGCAAACAACATTGTAGAATATGAGGCACTAGTTGCAGGACTCCGCATGGTTGTAGAATGGAACGTCATATATATACATGTCTTTGGTGATTCCCAACTCATCATCAAACAAATCCTGGATAGGTATCAAACCAAAGATGATAAAATGATGCGATATCAAGAGATGATTGACAAGATGAAAGANTTCAAATTGGGATTTCCCTGCGCAAACAACATTGTAGAATATGAGGCACTAGTTGCAGGACTCCGCATGGTTGTAGAATGGAATGTCATATATATACATGTCTTTGGTGATTCCCAACTCATCATCAAACAAATCCTGGATAGGTATCAAACCAAAGATGATAAAATGATGCGATATCAAGAGATGATTGACAAGATGAAAGAGCATTTCCTCCACTTGAAGATAACACAAATACCACACTTGCAAAACAAAGATGCTAATGCAATGGCCACAATCGGCTCCCTCTTAGAGATTCCTCATGAGTCTACACAATACAAATTCTTAGTTGAGCAACTTCATGCTCCCGCTTATGAGAACGATGAATCAAATTGAGTATGTATCTTGGTTGGTCCCCAGTCCCCATGGTACCACTGTAACCACCTAGATTTGGTCTGCTCTGACCATAGACCCTGTTTTCCCTAAGTTTGATCATACCCCCAATTATGTTCAAACAACTCTTTAATCGGATGACATAATTCATTCAAATCAAATTTAAACTCTTAAGTGATCTAATCACTAAATTTTATTAATCACCTAAGCCAATCAAATCAAATCAATTTTAAATCAAATCATTTCAAATCAAACATGGCTAAGGTAATTAATTTAAAAGGAATTAAATAAATCCCTATTATATCAAATCACTTGCAAAAAGCCTATCTTCTAGCCTAAATTAATCTAATTAATTGGCTATTGTCATAATTAATTATTTAAAGTAATCAAATGCTTAAATAATTAATATTCCTATTTTTGAATGAATATATTTAATATAATTCATTTCATTAATATTTTCCTAAACCTCAACCTAACCTATCTCAACCACCTTGACCCTAGGTTCAAACCCATCCCAACCTATTCACCCCATGCTAAATCTAATCCTAATCCTAATCCCATTATAACCCACTTCCTAATGATGTCACATTCCTAAAAATGTGATTAAGAACTCAACCCACTTGAGAAAGTCAACTTTCTCAAGCTTGACTCCCTCTAAGTCCACATTATCAAACTTGCCTTTTACACCCTCACCATGCCTCTTAAATGCTTGCATTTAATGCATATTCCTCAAGCCCATGCCTCATGAATGCCTTTGGCATTTATTTATCTTACACCTCATTAATGGGTTTTACAACTCCATTAATGACCCTTGTCCCCCCTCTCTTACCTCATTTCTTCTATAAATAGAAAAAGTTTTTGAGCACAAATAAGCCCATAATTTTAAAGTTAAATGTATTGTTATGCTGTTTAGATCATTTTGGAATTCATATTGCATCTTAGGTCTAATATTATGCATTGTTATTATCCTCATTTTTAGAGCTAATATGCATGTTTCTTTATCATTTAGATTAGTTTTGATTCAAATCTTTCATGCTAGGTTGTATATGTCACTGAAAAAGGCATAATCTGAGGGCTATTATGTTATTTTTCACACTCCTCCTAGTTAGAAAGCAATAGATCAATTTTAGTGGATTTCTATGCTTTACTAACCCCATATTCACTAACATAATGATCTATTGAAGTGTTGTGTCACAGGTAACAAGTGCACTATTTCACACACATTTATGGCGCCTACCGTGGGGCTCGATTTTGGATTTTGCCTCATTTTAACTCTATTTTCACCAATTTATCTTCCCAGTTTTCAGGTCCAGAGTCATTTCTAGTAGCAGAAGCTCGCATCTAGGATACACCCTCGCACCGCAGAAAATGAGGCTCGCATTTGGGATTTTCTGGGTCATTTTTAGTATAGGCTCTCATCTGGTGAACATTCTATTACATCTGGTAGCAGAGGCTCGTATCTGGTTTGTTGTATCGTATCCTGTATTTCTAGGATCGCATCTAGTTGAAATTTTTGTGAACTTCATTGCCTAACCCTTAACACTTTAACCAATTATTGATTTGATCTTTTGACAACCTAACGAGTGCTTGCAGGTTGCTGATAAGGAAGTAAGAAGACTTGGCTAATGTGTGTGTTTGCAGGTGTTTTTAAAACTGATTTTAATACTAACCATTTACAAAGCTTTTCTTTCAAAACTTAAAATATTTTCTCAACACTTGTTAAAGCAACCAGATTACTATGCTCTTTTCCGTTAAGGAAAATCAGAAAATCAGACGTTGGTTTAACACTTGTAAAGGAATTTGGGGATAAATGGACAAGCAAACTCACACTTTAATTCATTTTGAAAATCAGTAATTGGACAAGAAAATCACTAAAACTTGTGGGATAATTGAACAAGTTACATCATTTAATTCATTTTGGGATCTAAAATTGAACAAGCAAATCACTTAATATTGCAGATAATTGAACAACACAAATTTGCTTTCACGCATCTTGTCTTCATTTATTTAGGAATATATAAATCAAGCTCAACATAGCTTGAGGGAACGAATGTTGATTTGTGTGTTTTGGGAGAAACGACATGGATTAGGAGAGTATGCTCTTCTTCTTTTGAAGAATAAAAAATCTAGACATCCTACGCTCGCCAATCCTTTGTATGCTTATTTAATAGTAGAGGGCCTGCCGGTTGAGGAAAAAATATCCTGGGAATGACCCAAGTGAGGACAGGTTTTATGCCAACCTTTTTAACTCACTATAAGTAATTTATTTCTTGTAGGCCAAAGCCTTAGAAGACGGAGCCAATTTTGTTCTCAGAATTTTGACATCATTCCTTGAACATGCTTAGGTATGTGTAGAGTGGAGCCGCTTGAATATTTCTTGCGAGACCACATATTTGAGTACTCATAGGGCTATAAGCCTCACTTTTTCCTTGTGCAATTCTATGGGAGATGGTTTTGAACAAATTTCCCCATCGTAAACAATGAACTTTGTAGACAAACTAACTGATTCATCCCTGAAAGGGTGATAATCCTTGTGCAAGGCAAAAATTAATTGCGACAAGACACTCGTCATATCGTGCCCTCACTTGCATTTGGAGTCGGCTAATACAACATCATGAATGGAACCATTGCATGCTTGGTGAGGGCTATATTCTGATTAGCATTTGAGTGTGTACCTAAGTCAATGAGCAAGGATTTTCATCCCCCACCTAGAAAATAGGGCATAAGGATATGTTTGTTCCCCTAACAATGCAAATTTGCTTGATGTATCTGAAAGATCACTAAACAAGATAAAATCCTTCAAAACAAGCAACAAACTTCAATCCTTGGTCTACACATGTGTCTTTCACCCACTTAGAGGTCTCAGAACGCAATCTACAATCAAACAAACTTCACGCACTTCCAAAACAAAATTTTCAAAAATGACAAAATCTGCCAGAAACATCAGAAACTCGCATATGGGATTTCCTGGCTCGTATTTGGTATCCTAGATTGTATCGAGTATCCCGGCTCATATCTGGTCAACACATCATCGCATTTAGGGTTAAAGCTCACATCCTGGGTCATCAGAAGCTCGCATACTGTATTTCCAGGCTCGCATCTAGGAGCTCACATCTAGGACAGTGGGCATTTGCAGAATAGTTTCTCAAGAAAACTCAGTTGATTTGGATACGCTTTTGGCTCTTTAGTCTGTCCCTGTTGTCTTTTTTGGTCTCCTTGTTGCTGTGTCAAAACACTTTTTCAGACGTCTACTTTGCATGTCCTGTCAGTTTCTCGCAATCTGTCTCAATACGCGCGGTCTATCCACTTTTTACAAAAACTTGATTCCCAGCTCACTATCAGGGCATTCTAATCCTCTGACGCTAGAATCATTTACTTCCACCAAGATACAAATGATACTTCCACCTAGACACACTCACTTGAACGATTCAAGATACTACCTGACAATATCGGGAAACTTTGACGAAGTTGAGATCCAAATACATGGTTAACATAAGATGCAACAAGTACATGTCTAAAGGATCAAGAGTACTTCCTAAATCACTACACTGTCAAGGAGAAACATCTTGTAGTTCCCTACTCGATCTAGACTCTCCAGAAATGGATAGGTCCACTCATGGATGGAGTGAGGCTTTTGATGAATATGACAATAGAAAAAACCAAAAGTATGAAGATATCGATGAAGAAGAAGAACCCACATTTGACCGTGCTATTTGAATCAGGCAGTGAGGAAGACATCACTGAAGAAGAGTACAATAAACTCAAACAGAGTAGTAATATCCACAAGATAATGGAAAAAATGATTGATGAAGATAAAGAGAAATACTTTCTCCATTAGCATCCACTGGCGTAAAGTTACCCAAGGATTATGATGTGGAACAACTAAAAGAAAAGCAGGTGCTGACTCCTATATCTATTCTCGCCAAACAACTCACCTTGATGCAAATAGAGCTTGCGAATCTCAAACAGGAGAAGGCTAAACCTAAGACAAAATACTTTGTGGAATCCATTTGTCCATTTCCTTTCGACAAGAGTATCACTATGGTTCCATTCCCTCCCAATGTGGCAAGGCCAAAATACGACAAGTATACCAGAGAGACCGATCAACATGACCATATTAGAGAATTTTGTGCTCTTAGCATAGAGTACATGCATGAACCTACATACCTCATGCAGTTTTTTCCTGGAAGTCTAGGAGGAAATGCCATGGAATGGTTCTCAAAGCTCACACCTAAGGTCAAAACTTTTGAGGAGTTAATACAACAATTTATTCAATATTACTCCGATAATATACAACACGATGTGACTATGATCGATCTGTGCAACACTAAACAAAATACTGGTGAATCCTTTATGCACTTTCTACAAAGGTGGAGGAAAATCTTTGCACGGTATTCAAGAGCTATTCCCAAATTTGAGAAAATGGAAATCATTGTTAATAACTTGGTACCAGAATTGAACTACACATTGTAAATGCAAGATTCCCCTAGCTTCGACAGGATGATCAAGAATGCCCTCTGTATCGAAGAAGTTATGGTCAAAAATGGGGAGATCACTCTTCAAAGTGAAAACAAAACTAAAAACTCTAACTCCAAACCAAAATGGTGGAAACAAAACAAAAATGTTGTCAACGATGGCGTAGTAGACGCATCCAATGTTGGTCCTAAACCTGAGGTGTTCAATCTGACTAACAACATGAAAGAAAGCAAAGAGGCCAAGGTAATGACCCCCATACCCAAAGAAAACAATGATAATAGCAAGGGTCGGCCATGGACTTCAAAACCTCAAAGAACATTCACTCCTTTGGGAGAACCTCTCGAAACTGTTTTGAAGACACTATTAGACAACAAAGATCTCACAATCATAGATTCCAAACCATGGGAACTAGCGGTCAAACCAAGGTGGTGGGATGATAATTATTACTGTGTCTTTCACAAGAACAAAGGACACAAGACTAAGAACTGTCTTAAACTCAAACATGTTATCCAAGACCTTTGAAGGGGGAAAAATCAAAGTGGAAGGACACACTACCAACAAAGATCATACAAAATTCAACAAACCTTTCCCTAATTATGAGAAAGGGGACGCATCTCAAGGAAAAGGTAATGAAGTAAACTACACCTACTCCAATAATGATAATGTGATCAATATGCTAGACATTAAAATTGAATCAATTAATGTGGTCACAATCAAAGGTATTTCTTTCCAATCGAATGCAGTGACTTAGAGCCAAGCACAGGTCACGATCAAAGGACCTTATTCTACATCCAAACAGACAACAACGTCCAAGGTTCCTATTGTTACTATTCCTAAACCAACAACAAAACACATGGTTACTGTTCCTGCGGAAAATTATGACTTGGTGGACCAATTGCAACAAACCTCTACTAAAATTTCCATTTTTGAGTTGCTTAAAATATCCACAGTTCATAGGGAAATCCTGGAACAAGCCCTACATCCCGGGATTGTGCCAAAGGACCTTGATATAGACAAATTACTGATGACATGTAACTAATTAAATGATTGACTATATTAAGTTGAAGATGATGCAAGACATTAAATCAGTTAATGGTTTGTATTGTCATTGATGTCAACTTGATATCATCTGTATGGTCATGCCA
>MU227477.1:497348-511989 GCA_018584345.1 Thuja plicata | reverse complement strand
AGTGTGTTTGTAACCTTTAATAGGGTTGGCTCCTAACAGGGCTCACTTCAGAAGAGTGAAAATTTGGGGTACCGGTCCCAATGGTTTTTCCCTTAACAGGGTTTCCACGTTAAAATCCTTGTGTTATGTGTATGGTTTATTACTTTAGTGTTTTACATTCTGCATATGCATTTATGGATTGACTGGTATACTCTGCAGATTTACTGAGTATCAGTAAATATAGTTTACTACTTATCGGTTATTAAGGAGAATAAGGACAGACAAGGTAAACCGACAGACAGTTATTTGTTTCAAGTATTTCAATGACATGCATCTTGTTGGGACTTAATAATTAGAGAAGTATTGATTGGTGGATTAAAGTTTAAATTGGATAAATTTCTGAGGCCACTGATTTACCCCCCCTCTTAGTTATTACTAACAATTTTAAGGGATGGTCAATCACATTTCAACACCACATTACCTCTCCTTTTCTGAAGAGGATGATAAATCATTTACACATCCCCATAATCAACCCCTTCATATTGAAGTTCTCATTCATAAATCCCATGTTAGACGCGTATTGATGGATGGAGGCTCAGGATTGAATATTTGTACCCTTAATATAATCAATAAAATAGGTCTTTTAGAACAAACCATTGACTCTAGAAGCAAAATCATTGTCAAATCTTATGACGAGGAAGAAAGATCCTCTAAAGGTCTTATTGTTCTACCCATCATAGTCAGGCCGATTGAAAGAAATGTCATATGTGAAGTTCTAGACCTACCCCTAGCCTACAATATCCTGTTGGGAGACCTTGGATCCACAAAATGCAAGCTATGCCATCTACTTACCACCAGTGTATCAAATTCCCACATAATAGGGTGGAAGTGAAAATTCATGCAGATGCTAATTATACTTTCAACAATATCAAGGCAGGTAGTATGATTCCACATAACAAGGAATCTATGGATGAAATTGCTCCTTAAACTAACAAGGACATGGTTAAGAAAATCTTTGGGAAGAGCTTAAAACTTGAAGAAACAGGTATGGGAGAATACATGCTGGACATGACCCCATCATTAACAGAGCTCCCAGTGTCACCAAGATCCTATGGAAAAACTTCCTCATCATTCACACCTACTGCATTTCAAACATCATAAATCCATAAAGCAATGGGCATGGTTAAGGCATCCACATCTTCTTTAGATAACACAAAAGAACAGGCAGTCTTGGCCTGGATTTACAAAGGAGAACTGATGGAAGCTGAGCTAAAACATGTAGAAATATCCTTAGAACAATATGGTAAAGGACACGACCTCCTCAATAAAATGGGATATAAAGGAAAAGGACCTCTATGCGACACAAAAAGAGGACTTATTGAACCTGTACACATAGAGTTCAGGAATACCAAAGATAAAACATGACTGAGTTTTAATAATGAATATGACAAATCTACTTCAAAAGATAGCCCGGTCTCTGACAAAGGGAGTGATGAAATAGAAGAGATAGAACTATAAAAATGGTCCTATGATAGGTTATTACATGTTGGCACAGAGAATCCTGACTATCAAGGAGAGCACTATGTACCAAGCTTTGAGGTACCACAAGATATTCAAAAGGTAGAAGACACAACAAAAGATGATCCAGAGGTACCATTGATATAAATGACTATGGAGAGCACACCCCGACAATAGGATTCACATCCTAACTGGGGGTAGTTAGTCACAATCACACATGTCCTTGATTTACCACACTTTGATCCACAGGTGGCTAATCAAGTACACCAGATAACAATTGTAGAATTCTTAAATAGGTCTGCTGATGAAATAACACTCTCATTATTATGAATGGGATGAGCTATCTGTCACTATAGAGGACATTGAAATAGATGTGATTCATATGTTTGCGGCTCCATCAGCACCCAACAAACATTCTAACACTACTCCCAACAATAGTGATATACCTGAAGCAGAGGAAGAGTTCCTTCCCCTAATCATTGATGGAGATACTGGTGTTCTCATAAGTCTAGAAGAATTTCAAAGGCGACAAGAAAGAAGTCTCCTTTCACAAAGAGATGATGATGAAAGCTCCACTGATGAGTTAGTAGAGTTTGGTCCACATATAACTAACAACAACCCTTTTAATGACGATCTAACTCTTATTGATCTAAACATAGAAGAAATTAACTTAACAAGACATGTCATGTCAGTTAATAGTCTTGACGCTAACATGATGCTATCCTTCCCAGAGTATGACTCCTTGTCTTTGAAAAACCCAGACCTAATTGATTGGACTACTATAGATCCTACTGCTATCATCGACTTTCCTAATGAGTACACCTTGGATTTCTATCTAAATGCTTGTGAACCTTACCCTTCTTCCACCAATGCAAGGAGCGTGAACATGTCATAGGAGGATATCAAGTTTCTCAGTCAAAAATTGAAAAAGAAAAAGAAAAAGGGAACTGACGGTGAAAACCACATTGTGGTAGTGTTAGATCCTAAAATAGTAAAGAAAAAAGATGTATCTGATGATAAAAACCTCTCAGAGACACCAAAGGATGAGATTTTTGATATCCTTCTTGGGCAATTTCAAGAAATGTCTTTAGTTCTGATAGAACGAACACAACCAATTAATTTGGGCACAACTAAAGATCCTCAAATAGTACACCTAGCACAATCTTTGTCAGAAGAGAAGAAGACACAATTCATCGAGTTCCTGAAAGAGAAGAAGATCAAATTTGCATGGTCTTATACAGATATGTGTGGACTGGATCCTGAATTGATAATGCACCACTTTTCTATAGCTCCCGAGATCAAACCTGTAAAACAAAAACTTAGAAATATGCATCCTCATGTTGCATTGCTAGTAAAAGTGAAGCTAGAGGAATTGTTGAAAGATGGATTCATCAGAGTCATTGCCTACATAGGATGGATCTCCAATGTGGTCCCAGTGTCTAAATCCGATAAATCTATCAGTATATGCATAGACTTTAGAGACTTAAACAAGGCTTGTCCTAAGGATGACTTTCCCCTGCCTAATATTGATATGATCATAGACCTCACAACAGGCTACCAAATGTATTCATTAATGGATGGTTTCTCAGGCTATAATCAGATTAAAATCGCCCCTAAAGATCAAGAGAAGAATACATTTACATGTGCTTGGGGAACCTTTTGTTGGAACGTCATGCCATTTGGGTTAAAGAATGCCAATGCTACATATAAAAGAGCAATGACTACTATATTCCATGATATGATGCATAAAAACATGGAGGATTACATGGATGACACCTTAGCTAAATCAAAGGAAAGGAGCACTCATATTGCTGACTTAAGAAAGATATTGGATCATATGGAGCAATTTCAACTCAGGCTCAATCCAAAGAAGTGTGCCTTTGGGGTCCAATCAAGAAAGCTCTTAGGGTTTATTGTTTCAACAAAGGGAATTGAGGTAGATCCTACAAAAATCAAAGCTATACTAGAGATGACTCCTCCACGCAACATTAGTCAAATGAGAACATTACAAGGGAGGCTTCAATCAATAAGGAGGTTCATGTCACAACTTGAAGATAGAGCACAAACCTTTACCAAATTTCTACACAAAGGGGTCACCTTCAAATGGGATGAACATTGTGAAGCCAACTTCAGAGAATTGAAAGAGTACCTAGCTGCTCCTCCCATTCTTATGGCACCCATTCATGGAAAGCCATTACTCCTGTATATTTTAGCTACAACTACATCACTAGGAGTATTGCTAGCACAAGAGGATGAAACTAAGAAAGAAAGAGCTATCTACTACATCAGTATAACACTAGTCTCCTATTAGCTCAATTACATCATTATTGAGAAAGCATGCTTAACAGTCATCTTTGCATCACAGAAATTGAGACACCACATGCTCTCACATACAGTAAGGCTCATTGCTAAGATCAATCCTGTAAAGTACCTCTTAAGAAAAACAACATTAACAGGACGTCTGGCAAAGTGGGTCCTCATTCTGAGTGAATTTGACATTGAGTATGTAGACAGGAGGGATATTAAAGGGCAAGTCCTTGCAGATCAATTGGCTGATTCACCACTTCAAGATGATGAGCCTTTAATAATTGAGTTCCTTGATGAAACAATTATGCATCTAACTGAGTATCCGTGGAAGATGTACTTTGATGGTTCTTTCACACAACAAGGCTTTGGATCATGAATCCTATTCATAACTTCTCAAGGCTACAAGATACCCAAGTCTTACAAATTGATGTTTCCATGCACCAATAACATTTCTAAATATGAGGCACTAGTAAACGGTCTTAAACTTTCCATGGAATGGAAGATAGTAGAGCTACATGTGTACGGTGACTCCCATCTCATTATCAATCAAGTAAATGAAGATTATCAGATGAAAGATGAGAAGTTTATGCCCTACAAACAACTGGTTGATGACTTAAAGAAGTACTTTGTCTTCATCACATTCCAGCATATACCCAAAATAGAGAACAAAGCTGCAGATGCTATGGCTATCTTGGCATCCATGTTACAACTGGAGGAACATCAATTCCGCTATGACTTCTTGGTGGAAGAATTATGCTATCCTGCCTTTAGTACCCCTAAATACCAATTAATCTATGCTTTGAACACCCCAGACCAGTCTCAGTATGCTAATATCATTGCTTACCTAACTGACCAAACCATTCCCAATGATCTATCTTGAAATGAGAAAAGAGACTTGATTAGGACACCATCGTGTTATGTCCTCATAACCAATAACTTATATCGATGAGGTCTCAACGATACGCTTCTTAGATGTTTAGAACTCGAAGAGTCAAATAGCACATTAAAATAAGTCCATGACGGTGTATGTGGATCACATTCAAATGAATTTTCACTAGCAAAGAAACTGCTTAGAGTAGGCTATTACTGGCCTACCATGGAAAAAGATGATATTCAATTTTCCAAAACA
Source organism: Thuja plicata (assembly GCA_018584345.1). Taxonomy (NCBI): domain Eukaryota; kingdom Viridiplantae; phylum Streptophyta; class Pinopsida; order Cupressales; family Cupressaceae; genus Thuja; species Thuja plicata. The sequence continues at coordinate 507,056 of MU227477.1, read as the reverse complement.
TGTCATAAATTCCAGACACATGGAAATTTCATCCATGCTCCTGCTAGAGAACTTATACCTTTCATTACACATTGGCTATTTTGGCAATGGGCCTTTGACTTGGTTGGACAAATATATCCTAATTCTTCAAATGGACACAAGTTCATCATTATGACCATTGAGTATTTTACAAAGTGGGTCAAGGCCGTGCCACTAATCAAAGCCACTGGCAAACAAGTGGCTATGCTCATTTTAAACTACATTATCTTTAGATATGGGATACCCTCTTCAATTGTAATAGACAATGGGGGCCAATTTAAAAATCAAGACATTGATGACCTTTGCGAACAGTTTCGCATCACTCAACATTGCTCCTCAATCTAATGGACATGCTAAGGCATCTAATAAGAATATTCTCAAGATCCTACATAGAACTGTAAGTAAGTCTGGCAGAGACTGGCATCTACAACTGAATCTGACACTATGGGCCTATAGAACAAGCATTAGAACACCAACATGAGCCACACCATTTTCCCTAGTCTATGGCGCTGAAGAAGTACTACATATTGAGGTTGAAATCCCATCTTTGCATATATATTTACAAGGTCTTGTTACTAATGAGCAATACCGCATTGATAGGGTGAATTATTTAGACCTACTTGATGAGCACAGGCAACAGGTGTTTGATCATCTGAAGGTGTACCAAGCATGCATGTCCAAGGGGTACAATAAAAAGGTTAAACCATGCCAATTTCAAGTGGTGGATCTCGTCCTAAAGGAGAATCCTAAGAACTAGCCTAATAGAGAATAGAAAGGAAAGTTTGAACCTAACTGGCTAGGACCTTATGTTATCACTGCTACTTTTGGGACTGGAGCTTATCAGCTAGCTACACATGAGGGAGATGTCCTTCCAGATCCTATCAATACTTTACATTTGAAGCGGTTCTACGCTCGATGTTTGGCTAGCAGAGCCTGTATAGTGAAATAGTTCTCCAAAAATACCAAAAATATCAGAAAATTTATCCTAAAGAAATCCAAAAATAGTGGAAAGAGTCTTGAAGAAAAGGTATCCTTGGTGAAAACCTGGCAAACAGGCACCTTGATACTACAAAAACATTCAAAAAAGAAGAAAATAGCAAAAAAATTGAACAAGAGAAAAGTGCCTTGATGACAACCTGGTAAAATGGGCATCCTGGTAGCAAAGAGAATAAAAAGTTTTGCCAAGTGGTGAAAACCTGGCAATCAGGCATCACTTGTATTCTGTGCTCCATCTATCAATACATTTATGATACTGAGCCTTCACGATTACACCTGTGCTAAGAGTTGACTTTGTTTCCTTATGAGAATCTTATCCTCACTTGGGATTTGTCTGCATTTCTGTCGTAGGATTAGATCATTCTGCACTGGGTGCATCTTTTGCTAGCATGATAGGTAGAATCTGCTAGGTCATCATAGGATGGTTTGTCTCATGACACAATGCTTCTTGATATTTTCACCAAACTATCACTTTCATGAAACAAAGATGGCACAACATTGCACTAACATGAATGGTGTTCCTAAGCCCTACATTGGATGGAAAATTGGAATGATGATTCTACATAGACATGGAACACATATTGTTTGAATTCCTACCTTTTTGATTGATGAAACTATATTGCACTTGAAAAATGAATCGATAGTATTTTTCAATACTACTTAAACACAATTTGATCTTGGTTTGATTATAACTCTTTTATGTACCCATGATGTTTTCACTGGGGGCATCTAAGCAGTTATGAGTTTTCTTTGATTGATTCACAATTGATAGTTGTTATGTCTTCCAAGTTACTCCACGACATCTGCGCAAATACAAAGAGTCGCAAGGATAGGGGGCATAACATTTTCTTGGATTTATGCGTATGGTGATTGTTCCAAATGATCCTATAAATTTCACCTAACTTGGATGTTTATGATAAGAGCTGCCACCATGAGGGGATAGCCGCATATATCTCGATCTTTGTTATGTGTAAACTATGGTGAGGTTGAAACAATTTTCTTGTCTATTTTCTAAACTCAGATTCTCACTAAGGTATACGGAGCATAATGTACCCTAGGATATGAATTTTCAAAGTCATTGCTGGTCCAATATCTTTCCTTTATAAGATTCTGATATAGTAAAAGGAAGGTGATTATTTTATTATCCTAGCTTCTATGCCTTGATGCCTCAGTCTATTTACAAAATTTCATCCAATAAACATAGTATTCATACTTTCATAACATCAGTGGGTATTAGTGATCATTGTACTATCAGGTGGTATCCATTTTGACAAGCACCCAATGATGATAAAAAAGATACAATATCTACAAATCAGTGACAAGTCCTAAAGAGTCTGCATATAGCTACATTTAGGGATTGCATGATGAATTTTTAAAGAAACAAAAGCATGAGGAATTTTAGCTCAAAATGATTTCAATTTTCTTCAAAAATCCAAGTTAATTACATCATCTATATTATTGATATCCATGATTCCCAAAATCTTTGATCAATCAGGAACGAAATTGAACTCACATTTTTCACGTAATTAACTTGGTCCCAGTGTGTTTACTATTAAACACACCTTCTTTCCTTCACTCCTTCTAATCCATTCTTTCTTGACCTAACCGACCCCTGCAAGTGATACATCATTTCCACAAAGGGATTTTATTTCTTTCCTTCGATTTCGTTCCCAAGGGGGCATGATCACACTGTCATCAATCAAATTCTTGCTCGAAACAACATTAAAATGACTTCATTATCAAACAACTAGGGGCATGCCAATTTCCTTAACTAAGTCAAAATTGTTGGATAGAAAGCTTTGGTTCTCATAAGCTGGATATCTTGTGTTTCCTCATTTTAAAAGATTCTTATTAAGCTCCTGGCAGCTTCATACTGACTTTTGGACGACAACCAAGTTTGGAATCAGTATTATCAATCTTTGGACAACAACCAAGTTCATATTTGGTATCTTTAAGATCTTTTATTGACCTTTGGATGACAACCAAGTTCAAAGTCAATTCTATCAGTTTAGTTTGATCAAGTGCGAGACTGATCTCATTAGTCATTAGTCATTTTGTTTGATCATGAGAGAAATTCTCAATATTTCTGAAGTTAAAATCAAAAACTTTCTTTGAATCAATGCACTTCTCGCACATCAACTCAAAGAGGGGAAAATGTAACCACCTGGATTTGGTCTGCTCTGACCATAGACCCTATTTTCCCTAAGTTTGATCATACCCCCAATTATGTTTAGACAACTCTTCAATCGACTGACATAATTCATTCAAATCAAATTTAAACTCCTAAGTGATCTAATCACTAAATTTTATTAATCACCCAAGCCAATCAAATCAAATCAATTTTAAATAAAATCATTTCAAATCAAACATGGCTAAGGTAATTAATTTAAAAGGAATTAAATAAATCCCTATTATATCAAATCACTTGTAAAAAGCCTATCTTCTAGCCTAAATTAATCTAATTAATTGGCTATAGTCCTAATTAATTATGTAAAGCAATCAAATGCTTAAATAATTAATATTCCTATTTTTGAATGAAAATATTTAATATAATTCATTTCATTAATATTCCCCTAAACCCCAACCTAACCTATCTCAACCACTTTGAACATGGTTCAAACCCATCCCAACCTATTCACCCCATGCTAAATCTAATCCTAATCCCATTCTAACCCACCTCCTAATGATGTCACATTCGTAAAAATGTGATTAGGAACTCAACCCACTTGAGAAAGTCAAATTTCTCAAGCTTGACTCCCTCTAAGTCCACCTTCTCAAGCTTGCCTCTTACACCCTCACCATGCCTCTTAAATGCTTGCATTTAATGCATATTTCTCAAGCCCATGCCTCATGAATGCCTTTGGCATTTATTTCTCTTACACCTCATTAATGGGTTTTACAACTCCATTAATGAACCTTGTCCCCCCTCTCTCTCCTCATTTCTTCTATAAATAGGAGTTTTTGAGCACAAATAAGCCCATAATTTTAGAGTTAAATGTATTGTTATGCTATTTAGATCATTTTGGAATTCATATTGCATCTTAGATCTAATATTATGCATTGTTATTATCCTCATTTTTAGAGTTAATATGCATGTTTCTTTATCATTTAGATTAGTTTGATTCAAATATTTCATGCTAGGTTGTATATGTCACTCAAAAAGGCATAATCTGAGGGCTATTATGTTGTTTTTCACACTCCTCCTAGTTAGAAAGTAATATATCAATTTTAGTGGATTTCCATGCTTTACTAACCCCATTTTCACTAACGTAATGATCTATTGAAGTGTTGTGTCGCAGGTAACAAGTGCACTATTTCACACACACAACCATGATATCTATGATTATCTACAAAATGGTATCATATCCCCTCATCTCACCACAAACCAATGCCAAAATTTTATTTTCAGAGCTTTCCGCTACACCCTTGTAGCCAACACCCATTATCGTCGGGGATATCACAATGTGCTCTCTAGATGTTTAGATGAAAATGAGGTTGCCTAGGCTTTACAAGAGGTACATGCTGGAATCTATGGTGCCCTCACAAGTGGCATCGTCCTAGCCAAGAAACTTTTACGGACATGATACTATTGGCCTACAATGGAACATGATGCTTGTGAGTTCGTCAAGAAGTTCTTACCTTGTCAACAACATGCCAATTTGATCCATGCTCCTGCACAGGACCTCTGGCCTATTGCGCCTCCTTAGCCTTTTTCTTTTTGGGGTTTTGACCTCGTTGGTAAGATTACCCCGCTTTCTTCTGAAGGCCACAAATACATAATAAAAACAACATAGTACTTTACAAAGTGGGTTGAAGCAATTCCGCTCACCCTCACTACAGGTGTCTAGATATAAAAATTCATCCTCTTCCATATCTTCTGCCGCTTCGGCATACCCTCCACTATCTTCACAGATCACAGAACACCATTTAAAAATCAACACATTAGTGATCTGTGTGCTCACCTCCATATCCATCACCATTTCTTTGTCCATATTTTCCTCAAGGTAATGGCCAAGCTGAGGCAACTAATAAGACTCTTCTCAAAATCCTCAAGAAAGTTGTCAATGATACTGGCCGCGACTGGCACCTCCAAATCAACCCTGCCCTCTGGGCATATCACACTTCATACCATACTACTACAGGCACCACTCTATATTCCCTAGTCTATGGTGCTGAACTTGTCTTACCAATCGAGGTTGAACTGCCATCCCTCTGAGTATCTTTGAGAGGCCTAATCAATGATGAAGATTACTGAGTAGTAAGACTCACACAACTTGATATGCTAGATGGAAAGTGCCAGCAGACCTATGATCCCCTGATTTTCTATCAAAATAGACTCAAGCAGACCTATAACAAGAAATTCCATCCACACCAGTTCCAGGTAGGGGACTTTGTGTGAAAGGAAAATCAGAAAGTGAATACTGATCGAGAAAAGAAAGGTAAGTTCGAGGTTACCTAGCAAGGCCCATACATTGTCACTGCATGCTTTGGTTCTGGGGAATATCAACTCTCCACTCCTGAAGGATAACCATTGAATGATCCTATCAACATCATTCATCTTAGGCACTTCTATGCCTGACAATTGGTTATTCATTTTAGTTATCTGAAAAAAATCTATAAAAGTATAAAAAGTCCTAAAAAAAGTACAAAACAATGTAAAATAGTCCTGAAAAATCTAAAAAAGTAGAAAAAGAAGTTGAAAAAAATGGTTGTCCCAGAAAAATCCTGGCAAACAGGTGTTTGGACAACGTCAAAAAAACATCAAAAAGAAGAGTAAAGAGAATTTTTTTTTCCAATGGTGAAAACTTGGAAATCAGGCGCCTTGGACAAGTATGGGTGATGAAATCTTGGCAATAGGCATCACACATAATGGACCATTCCATTATCTATCAAAATCTTGCTCCCCTCTATCTCCATCATCACATCCCCATGAACCTCAGAATTTCCCATATTCCATGGGTGTTCCAACACTATTGCACGCTTCAAACAACAAGATCCAATCAAGTCTTGTCAGTAATATTTGTACATAATCGCTTGTAATTAATCGCTCAATTTTTGTCCTTGTATATTGGTGACGTGTCCAGTCCTCTTGCCATCACACTAACACTCTAAGCCACCATCATGCTAACCTTCCTTTCCTGGTCCTTTATAGTCCGCCTGTTTGGTTCATCAGTTGAATGTGGCACACACCAAAAACATGAGTCCCATTGCATCCATTGCATCCATGACATACCTACATTTTCATATCATCCTTGCATTTTAGTTAGGATCATTGCATTTACATACATTGCATCATAAAAAAAATTCATAAATATATTAAATGCATCCATTACATTACATCACAAAATACATTAAATGCATAGACATACATCTAGGTACATGCATCTAAACATCTCATCCTGTATATACATAACCATAAAACATCACATCCTGCAAGCATCAATGTCAATACTCATATAAAGCATAAACATCGTACATCATAGAAATCAACACATGGAGTCACCAGAATCATCACCGGTCATATATATATATAAAATTCATGTCCATAAATACAATGTCTGTCATCAATAAATACATTGCAATGCACCTAGGTGCTAATATACATATACATCTCATCTCAAAATACAAAAATGTGTGTCACAAAATCCTCTGATCAGCTCATGCTGGCGGCTATGATGATCCCCCTCTTTGTCCTGGTGGTGCGTGTGGTGGCATCCCAACTGGTCCCTGAGACACAAATGCCCAACCTATGCTCTAAGATCGAGACCTCTTTGTAAATGTCTACCTTTGACCCTCGGGTACTAAGTCATGATACAGTGCCCGATAGTGGGCTGCCTCCCTGCATGCCCTAGTTGCATCTCTATGAGCTACAAAGGCCTCTACCACCACCTGAATCACCCCACCTACACTCGCTTCCTGTTGAGTGATGTCTCGCTCTCTCATGTATGTCTCGGCTCGCCTCTGTGCTGCATCCCTCTTAGATGTCAATGCTCTAATATTCTTAGTAGCCTGCTCCATCTGCTCAGTGAGGGTACCCAACTGGCCTGTCAGTGTCCCAATCTTGGTTTGTAGCTTAGCAACATCCTGTGTCAAGTCCACCATTGAAAAATTGCTTGAGTCTACTCTTCCCTACAGGGTGTCAAGTGCACCCTTGACCCTATTTGCCCGTGTTGTCTCGGCAGCTAGAAAGCCTTATATCCTAGTCATCTCTATTTGCAGAATGATCTCTGATACTTGTGCTATCCCCAGCAGACCCCATAGTCGTGCACACTCAGTCTATAGGCTATCTCGCTCTACGATGATAATATCATGTGTCTCCTGTGACACATACTCTATTGGTGGCCCCTGTGGTACCTGTCCTTGTGCTAGAACTTGAGGTGCCTGAACCTATTCCTGTATAGACACCTGAGGTGNCTTGTGCTATCCCCAGCAGACCCCGTAGTCGTGCACACTCAGTCTATAGGCTATCTCGCTCTACGATGATAATATCATGTGTCTCCTGTGACACGTACTCTATTGGTGGCCCCTGTGGTACCTGTCCTTGTGCTAGAACTTGAGGTGCCTGAACCTATTCCTGTATAGACACCTGAGGTGCCTAATCCTCTCCATCTCCTGGTGGCCCTTGTGGCCCCTCATCCTATCCACCCTCCTCCTGTACCTCCGTCTGTGGCCAGACTCATCTCCTCTGTCCCACTGCTGAGGTCTCTGGGGAATCTCCTACTACTGTCCCATCGTCAAACTCCATATCCCCTATAGGCTTCTCATGAGTAGCCACCTGCACTAGATCTGTCAATCGTAGAGGTATGTGTGCGGCCCACTAGGCCGCATACTCTACAGTCATCCCTGTATCTACTACATTAGGCCTAGCAATGTAATAAACTCGTGCTATAGTCCTCCATGACACCCTCACAATTAGAGCATTAGTATACCTCCCCCACACTCCAACCTCCCTGGTGACATGAGGATGTAGATCATCCTCTGCCACCACCCCTTGTTTTAGCCCGAACTGCCTCATAACCCAGGATGGCCTATACCTCTCAATCTGGTGGATATTCCTACCCAGTAGAAAGCAATCTATCTTCACATATGAGAGGTATATGAAATCCTCGAATTTATCCTCCACTCCCGCCAGCCAGTCCATGGCTCCCCATGGCTCACATAACCTGTATGGTGTCCAACAGAAAACCTGGATCTCATCAAGTAGTCACTACCAATACCTTGTCTGTCCTACACATGTATAAATCAGTGGTAACCTATATCTCCATGCATACGAATCTCTTGGCTGTCAAACCTCTCGTACCCTCATCAATCAAAATGCTGCAATGTGCTCCCAAGACCATACTAACAACAATGTAACCCTTGTCCCCATGTTGCGTACCCCGTGGTACACAACCATGTGAAAATCATGGTACAATTGTCCCAAGACAACGTACCCCCAACAATATGTTGTCCCTTGCTCAACCATCCTGCCAATACCTGAGACCACCCCATCCCAAACCCATGTTCGGCCAAGTCTGCCAGCATCCGCCCACCAATCAATTCTTCCAGGAACAATGCTATCCTCCTCAGCCTCCCGTCGACCGCTGGTTTCCAAGGCATCTATGTCTGGTATTTGAGTATCCTCCTTAGGGGCCTCCTAAAAGCTAGCTCAATGTAGTGGTCATTGTCCTCTAGTCTATACTGAGGGACCAGTCCTTGGATAGGTATCCATAGTATCCTCCACACATCCTCCAGCATAATCATCGCCTCTCCAGTAGGCACATGAAATATAGTGGTGTTGCTGTGCCACCACTCGATCAGTGCAGTCATCATCCCATTGTGTGCCTGCATCCTAGGCTATTAGGGCACATAATCTAGTCCTACTATCGCTAATAGCCCCCAATTTGCATCCATTAGCTAGCCCTCCAACTCCATCATGGATGGCTAGTGCTCCTGAGATCCCAAAGGTGGAAACTGCTCCTGCAAAATCCAACACCACCATGTCAATGACATCTTTCTTCTCACTTCTAGCCTAACCCATCCCATAATGGGACATCATGTTCCTAGGTCTATTCTAGACCCATCCTCGGCCCCCTCTAGGTCCTTCCTTTTATCTCCCCCTATGCATCTACCCTTTTTGTCACAGATGACAGTTTAGGCAGAGACGCTGGTTCTTCAACCGACATCTCTGAGCTTTTTCTGCCCAGACCCCCATGTTCAAAGATGTAGATCCGGGTCTGGTGTCTTTGAAGACACTGGTTCAGAATAGACATCCTCAAAGACATGGGTTCGAGGATTGGCATGTTCGCAGATGTCGGTTCAAGAACCGGCATTTCCGGTTCCCCGAGCTTCTAACCCGCATTTATGACCCCCTAACCCTTCCTGAAAGCATTAAAAACTCAAAAAATAGTAAAAGAAAGGTCTCAATGGTGTTACTCACCATAACTGGCCACTCTACAGGTCTCCCATGGGTTTGAATGCACTCTCCCAAATGCCCCTTCAGCTTCTTTTCCACCATGTTTTCTCTCTAGAGCTCTTTTCTCGTCCAATCACTATTCACAAATGACCTTCTTTTAGCCCTCCAGCCCCTCTTATAGCCCCCCATTTCCCCCAAAAAAATTTCCGCTCATTTTTCTTCCCCCGCCTGTATATAATTGTTTTATTAATCTTGTTGTTTAGTCTAAATGCACAGAAAATTTCAAAAAACATTAAAAA
>MU227477.1:481468-497336 GCA_018584345.1 Thuja plicata | reverse complement strand
AAAATTCAAAAATCACAAAAATTACAAGAAAATTGAAAATTCTCTCAAATATTGCAATAAACCTTTCCTTCCTTCTGCATCGCTTAGTTTTTTTTTCTCAATTTTTAGTGACGTTTTGACTCCTGCGACTGCAATCACGTTTTTCACCAAATCAGTTTTGCGACCGACTATCCTTGCTCCTCATTTTGTTCACAACTTTTGCCAGTGAATATCTTTTAATCAAATCCAATCCAATCCTTTCTCATCAAGATGCATCCTTCCGGCGTCGGCTTATCAAATCCTTCATCACACAAATCCTATTCATGGAAAGAAATTTGGACTGAATGACTGCTTGGTCATGATGCCTTCTTTATTGATTTTATCTTTTTGTGTTAGTTTAGATCTACTCGCCACTACCTCGATCTGCTATATCTTGGTGCATTGTGACTGGTGGCTACTGATACATGCATCTTTTACAGTGTGCTTTTGTTTGAGCATCTAGTCCATGCAAAGGAATCCTGTCATCTGTCTTTTCTAACACCTGATGCATACCTCCTTTTGCAATATAAAAATTGGATGTGCTCTCCATATTTATTACACAAATGGATCCCCAAGGCTCATTAGTGGCATTTAAATTCATCGTTGCATTTGCATTCTTCATTGCATTTATGCTTGCATTTCAGAAGGCTTCTATTTATTACCTCCTCTCCCTTCCTCCTTCTCATTGCATCCTTTTTTGAGAAAATCCCACTACGCTTTCTTTTTGTTGTTCTTTTCTCGAGGGGGCACAACCCTATATCGTCGTCGCTTGGACACGACTCCTAGAAATCCTCTTTCTCTGGGGTGACTTATTTTCTTGTATTTGACGCAATGTCACCTGTGACACCACGTCAAAGAGGGGCAAAATGTAGACGTCCAAAAATATTAATATTATTATTAATATTAAATTCCCTTTTATTCATCTAACTATTTAATTTAATCAATTAAATAGTTTCATTGCTAGTATTTATCAATAATCTAAATACAATCCTAATGTATTTTATTTAAATACATTTGCCTCATAAAATCCCTTTTTAATAAATTCATATTTATTAAAAATCCTCCATATCCCTAATTCTCGAAGCTATAATTTATTCAAATCTAATTTGAATTATAATCTAAACCCTACCTAGAAACTTATTAATCTAATCTAGAGGTCTACCCTAAGCCTACCCTATTCCCACTCTACACCCATCACCTCACTTCCTAAGCATAATTACCCACCTAATTATCCTCCAATCCTACTTAAAAGGGTGATTCCTAACCCTTTTAATGCTAATGGAATGCTCACACATGTGTGGAAATTTTCTCCAAAATGGTCACCCATTCCTCTTAAATACTCTTAAAAATTTGTCCCCCACTTGAATATCTTGAGCCACTCAAATACTTAATGCTATGTTTGACTCCAAAATGACCATCACTTCCAAGCCTATGTGTCTCTTATGTGGCTCCTATGTGGATGCCACATAGGTGCCACCTCATTCAAGCCCTCTTCTTCTCTCCCAAAAATCTATAAATAGAGGCCTTCTCCTCTTGTATTTGCATCTCTCATTCTTGCATTGTTATTATGCTATTTTAGTTTTAGAAGTTCATTGTTAGTTTCATGCTTTTTATGTTTAAATCATTTAGAAGTTACATGATAGGCTAATGGTTAATGAATCATAGTTTTTATCTTGCATGTTGCATATAATTTTCATAGTTTAAGACATCATCTTTGAGAAGGATTTGAGACTAGTTCTTCATACTAGCTCTTGAATATCTTCTTTGCTTCCAATCATAAGTTGCATTAAATTGGGGATCTATTTTATTTGTGTTTGAGAGAGCACATTCACAATAAATCTAAAAGATAAAATCAAACAAGTAGTATAGGGTGCAATAGCTTGTTTTTATCTCAATCTAATGTTATGATGATTTCTTATTGGTTTTTGCTTATTTCATGAATTATATGTGCTAACCCGCTAACTTCTCATGTTTGAGCTTGCTCCCAAAAGGTTTAAGATTTCCTCATACACAGGAATCATTCTGATCTTGATCATAAGTTGACATGATCTATCTGATATAAGTGCCAAGAGATCATTGTCCTTCATGTGTGTTTTCAGAATGTATAATCTTGCTTTGGCATGATCCACCAAAGAAAGTCTCATCATTTTCATAGGACTTAATGAGTCCAATTGAATAGGACCTTGAATAGTTATGTCATCTATATCAATATCTTCCTCAAGGAATTCTTTCACTTCCTTCAGAGTGTCTCTTGCCTTAGTTTTCACAACTTTATCATTAGAAACTTTTACATCCATCACCTCATTAGTTTGACCTGTTAGGATCAAGAAACACTGAGAGGGGGTGGGGTGGGGGGTGAATCAGTGTTGTAGCACTTTTAATCGGTTTTAAGAAATTCATACTTAACCATGCAATGACTGAAATAAAGAGAACATATGCATACAGTAAATAACTCATAACACCATGATTTGGTTACAAGGAAACTTTGTTAAGGGAAAAACTCAGGTGGGGAGGGCACCCAAAAATTATGCACTAAGAGTATAATGTCCCTGTTAGGAGACCTAGCCCTTTTAGGAGCTGAATATTATATTTAGTACAATATCCCCGTTAAAGGATGCATACCCTATTAGGGGTAATACAAGGAGCTCACTGCTCTTACAATACAAAACTGTCTTTTCACAATGTAGCATCAAAAAAGATAAACTATACAAGAATATTCTATGCTTAAGTAGTTCCACTTATAACTCACAATATCCTCTGCATTATTCTAACATCATAATGAATTCATACACATCTTCATCATCATCGCATCTAAAAAACATATCCAATTATATACCCGATCTCATAATATGTCCAGTCGGCTCATAAGCACATTACCAAATGTATCCAACACATAACCAAAGAGTAAATAAAAAATAGGCGATCACACATCCATCAAGATAGGATAGGACCTGACCTAAATCCAAAATAACACTGTTGGTATCCAAATGATACTTCCTTAATCATCACGACCTTTGATCTGCCCTATTTTACTGCTATGTTGTCTTCGCATGCCAAGAACATGTTGTAACTCTCTTCATTCAACTCCAAAATATAAGAGAACATAAATGAGACCATACACCACTCCATATTATCTTCATCTAAGTGCACATGACATAACTCACCATATAGTGTGCTCTCCAACCAAAATAGTCCAACTGTATACTGTGAAATGTCTCTGCACTTAGGCATTTTTCACTTAGCTGATTATCCAAAACTTATCTTTACTTCAAGCTATCTTACCATAGGTATGTGTTTCCAAAAATGAAAACATACACACAGCCACATACTGCTCACTTGCCAAAAATCTCCCCCTTTGGCATTGATGACAACACTTAGTGAAAAATGATTAAGTGTACCATGCCTAACAAAATTATACCCCCCCCCTAAGTACATACTTCTTTATTACTGCCTATACATATCTATACGTATGATTTTTCACCTTACTACTCCCCCTTTGACATCAATGGAAAAGGTATATACAAAAATGTATCTATATATAAGGCAAAAATTTAGGACTGCTCACCAAAAACTCACACCATGTGAAGTATGTCTTGGAAAGAGGTTTCCAAGACCCTTGCATCTACTTCCCATGTCTTCTTCAAGGTCTGAACAATGTGTATTAAACCATTCAAAGGTAAGGATGAGATCTTAGCATCCTTCAACACTGTAGGTATAGATCCATCAGGGACTTCTTCACTTTCTCCATGTGCTCAAGGTGCTTCTCTAAAATTGACAACTTAGGAGTAATTACACTCCTCAACTCAACAAATATCCCCAATAATCTTAACTTCTCAGTTTCTAGCATACTTATCTCACCCAACAATTTGGACACTTCCTTATCTAGCTCAGTAACAAATTGTGAGGAGCACCCATAATTCTTCTTCAATTTATCCAATATCTTCTCACTATGGTGAATTATGTCCACCACATTCTGCACATACCTAGAAGGATTTATGCAATACCTATATATCTTCTTCCCATACTCAATGCAGGTCTTTATTCCAGAGATAGTAGTATCTAATATGCCTATATACCACTTAATTTCCTTGCATACCTCTTCTTTGCCATGTATTCCTTCTCAACCTTCACAACTGTGGCCTTCTCCAAAGAAGTGAAGTGCATATCAAAGTTGTCAAGGACTTTATCCAAATTCTCTGTTGCATCATTACCTTGGAAGGTGAATGCTATAGGTAAAAGTTTATTGATTCTGCCCACTTCCCTACCCAAAACCCTGACCTTCTTCTCAGTTTTATGCTCAAGTTTTTCTTTGTCTTTAGAAAAGGCTATAAGAGATAACTTTATTAGATCATCCTCATCCATTTCATCTGCATTTGTACTCAGGGGATTGCTGTCACTTGCCAACAATTGAGTTGTAGAAATAGATTCCTCCTTAATAGGATCAAGAAAAGAGATAGGTACCTTTGTTTCTTTCTAAGTTATAATCTCTATTTCAGTATCCTTCTTTCCTTTATCCATAATATAATTTTTCTCTTCTTTAGTAACTATATCAGGATTACCTTGTTTTTCTTCCTCATCTTCCCTTCCTCAATAACTTATTTCATTTCTCCTTCAGTAAATGTGCCAAGATCAATCACATTTACTATAATCTTTGCATTACTGCCATCTACTTTAGGAACATTATTAAAAATCCCTTGAAAAGGTCATCAACATCCCGTGAAGTGTCGAAAGGCACAGGTATACTTTCCACAAAGAAATCTGGTGTCCTCACAGTAAAGAAGAACTGATCTGTACCTTCCTCATTCTTAGACTCTTCAACTTCAGCTCACACTGCTTTAGATAATTCTCCAATCAATATTTATTTAGGATTAGGTGTCTTTGGGGGCTTTTTCTTCTCAAGAACTTCTTCCAAAAGGACCTTGTCAATGACTTTGATTGTTTCTTCCTCAACCATTTCATACTTTCCTAATCTTAGTCAACCTAGTTTTTGATCTCAGCAGAGGTTTTATTGCCTTCAGGATCCTATCATTATCTACATGTGAAATTACTGGTGTTATGATAATAAGTAGAAAAATGCAAATATAAACATGGAAGAGAACATAAATGACATAGAGATTTAATGTGGTTCACCCAATCCCTGGGCTCCGTCCACCAAAAATGAGTCCAATATCTTTATTATTATCCAACGATTACAATCTGAAACCTGCAACTCAATACCATCACAGGAAGCTACGAAAATCCCTCATACATTGAAATCTTGAAACCCTAAGCCCTTTTCACAAGCATATTTGACCTAACCTAATTAGGGCAAAAAATACTTTGACTAATAGAAAATCAATGGTCGACCCTTTACAATATTATTAAATCATTGTTGGCATAGGGGCGCTACCCCTTGACCCCATCAGGGGCTCTACCCCTTGACCCTGCTTGGGGCACTGCCCCAGGACCCCGCAAGGGGATCTGCCCCTTAACCCTGCCTGGGGCGCTACCCCAGGACCCTGCAAGGGGCTCAAATAGATATGTCTGGGGGGGAACCGTGCTAAAAGAAATTGAGTCTGATTAGGCTCCACATACATAAAAACTGGAAGCATATCCTCTATTAATTTTACACAGATCTTATTATCCTCTTCTAAGGCTCTTTACTTTCTAATTTCTAATTTATCAAATAGTTCTTTTGGAATACTGCCCTCAAGCTCAATCACATTCTTTTTGAAAACCAACATATGTTTGATAACACTTTCTTCAATTTCAATTTTATATTTTTCATCATACCTCTCATAGTATCTAGGCAATTGATTCAGCTTTCCTTTCTCAACTATCCTTTTCACGAATACCTTCAGGTGAGGTTTCCACTGATATTCTCAATTGTCTTTTCTTGCACAATCTCTTCAGCTTTCTTCTCAGTCTTCACATCTTAAATCTTCTCCTCTTTCTTCTTCTTCTTAGGAGGTGATTCTTGTTTAGTTTTAGAGGACCTCATTGTCCTCACATAAGTCTCTATTGTTCCCTTTTCTATCTTAACCACAACTATCCTTTGTGATGATCTTCTAGGTGGAGTAGGATTTTTTTAAGGAATAGCGACGAAAGCCAGAGGTGAGTCTCACACCTCAATAGTATCAGTACTGGGTAGGGGTGTAGTATCTAAGTTTTCCAGGCCAGAAGGATTCTCTACTTCCTTCTTTCTCCACCCAGACATCTCATCCTTTCTAATTACTTGTTTCTCTACAATGTTGTCAATAAGTTTTTTTATCTTCCTCTTCCTGTCACCTCTAGTAAGTTCTTCCCTGACCTTAGAGGACTTCTCCTCATAGGTACCCCATCTTTCTTCACTTGGATCAATATCAACAGATAACACATGGTAAAATTGTAGTGTAAGAACTTTAGTACTAATTTGTTACCCCATAGGAGGGCACTGCCTCATTCTAGGTTCAACAACTTCAAAGAAAACACAGTCAGTTTCAACCATAGGCTCATTGTCCTTCCATTCCCTAGGATGCATACCAGGGAACTTATGCACTATGTGGAGGAAAATATTTAAGATTAGTGATCCAAACCTGAATGATTTGGACTTATCTTTCTTTATTTTGCTTACATTCTTCAACAATTGCAGTTTTAAAACTTCACAAAGATTATACTGAACATTTTCTTTCACCATCTTATATGCCATCATAATAAATGTAGCAAAAACATAGTTTGGTTGACTGCTATAATACAATTTGTATCCCAAAATCATTGAAACTAACCTTGCATCCTATTGAAAGATGTCGACAATTGTCATTGCTCTCTTATCCTATCTCTAGTATGTTAGGGTTTCAACTTGCTTCTTCGTGTTTTTCTCCGTAGTTGGAACAATACCAATATTGTCCAATCTAGTAACTCTATGAATGAGTTCACTTGTGATCTTGATAGTTTTCTCCCCAATCCAAATAAACTAACTGTGGATTCTAGTCAATACAATTTTGATCCATTCTTCTTCATTGAACTCATAAAATTCCATCATCTGCACAATGCTTAGATTTTATAAATGTGTGAACTCAAGTTTCCATATTTTATCTTTATTCATCATATCATTCATCTCCTGAAGAGTCTCAATATCTTTAATTGCTTCATACTTGTAGTGGATGTATGCCCTAATGTCTTTGACACGCAAAACATCGGGTGGAGTCTGAGAGAATGCACCCTCGGGGTCATCCTCCATCAATTTGTATGGATGTTTCTTGAATTTATACCTTGATGTCTCAATTACATGAAAAATATGTGGAGTATCCATGATATACAAATATTGCAGATAGAATCAAATACCTTTCACGCAGAATTAGGGTAAGCACGATTCATGATCACTAGAATGCCCTAGCTCCTTCACTTGTTGCTCTTCTCTTCTTTAAATGGTGATAAAAAATGACTAAGATATCCAAAATAATTTTTTTTTATAAAATCTCAAAAAATCTACAAATATCTAATAAATATCTTGGAAGCACAAACATTTTCACAACATTGTGCTTAACAAAATTTGGATTCAACCATCAATCTACCCAACTGATGAGTATATTTTTTTGTGTATTTAGTATGACTTTATAGTTTTGTCTAAGACTTTATCGGTTAATATGGTTATGTTCTTTATGCTCAAATCTCAGAACTATCATGTTATTAAAGAAAATTTCATGCTATAATACCTTATATATAATATGGTTATATGGAAATTTATGAGTTAAATGTGATGGAAATTAGATTAAATGTTATATGAATGGTTGTTTTCTTCCTAACGGGGTTTTGAAGCACATGGGGGAATAAACTGTCACAATTATCGCGGCCATGAATTGTGCAACTTCCTACAACCAAGGGATGGATGAGCATTGAAATAGTCTTCAAAATTTAAAACATCTTTATCAACTTGTTCATGGAAGGGAAATCGTGAAGACTTGATCCAATCATGTTAATAGGGAGATAACAAATAGTTGTTTCTGAATAATAGAGTTTTGTCTTTTCTCTGGCTTCATCATCTGCGCAGATCGACATCTCCCCTGATAAACCGATGTCTCCACCCTGCTAACATAAATTTAAATTATCAATGTTTTAAATGATTTTTTGTGGTTTTATGATAAAATAGGATTCAATTTTCTAACACTAGTACAATTTTATGAAATGAATATTTTAATTTTTGTCGCAGGTGGATAAATTTTTTTTTGCACATCATCGTCTCCGAAGGTAAATCACCGTCTTTTCTCCTTAGACTGCTTGCAAGTAAACATGTGACACGTGTCAGCCTATATTTTTGTCTTTTTTTGTTGGCCATTGTCTGAGCTTTGAGATCGTCATCTCTGATTTATGATAGAGAGCTTCAAATTTAGTTGGATTTTGCGTTACTAATTTGTTCCTCTTCTGCAACATTTTAGGTTAAAAGACATCTTTGAAACTACTAATTGTTGTGTGCAGGTTTCCCATTGAAGACCTAGTTTGAAATGGAATGAACATGTTTTTTTTGTAGGGCGTTGTGATGAAGAATTGAACTCCAAACTAATAATGCTTTCCTTGTAGGTTTCCTAGGAGATACAAATAAAGTCCATGTCTTTGATTAGCACATTTTTCTTAGGCATCTAATTAAAGGATTTTCTCGTAGTGATTTTTTGGCTAGTAGGGAAGTATGCTCTTGTCTCCTAGAGGGAATAAATAACCTTGACCTACTTGACTTATCATCTATAAGGGGATCCTAGGTAAATGAATGCATGTTTGGAGTGTTTGGGAAGAACTAATTTGGTAGGATAGTATGCTCTTGTATTTCAAATACAATCAGAAATCTAGACCCTTGGTTGTGATCTAATTTCATTTCATGTTTACCTACTAGAGGGCCTATTGTTGAGAAAAAAATCTCGCGGGAACAACCCAAGTGGGAACAAGACAAATCCAGCCTCTTTTGACCCACTATAAATAAATATCTCCTTGAGATTAAAGTCTTGGAGGGAAAATGTATTTTGTGCATGGTCTCCTCTGGGATATATAGGATCTAAATAGTATTTATGCTACCATGAGGCCTTGTATGATTAATAATATATATTTGAATGGATGCACTTACTAGACACCCTAGAATAGAATCTTACCCATTTTAGCTCCGGAAGTTTCATAATCTTTGTGAAAGGAGATGGAAGAATATCTTCCAAAGAATACACTCACCATTGTTGGAAGCATATTGTATGCAATATGAATGAGAGAAGGGGGGGGGGGGGGGGGGGGGAGGGGGTGAATCAGGAACCAATAAAACTTATTCTTCTTTAACCTTAATTAGATTGTCTAATCTGATTGCATGCATAGAAAAGAAATAATCATTCATAAAACATAACACAGTATTTGGTTACCCAGAAACCTTCCAAATAGAAAGTAAAACTGGGGTGGGGATAACACCCACAAGATTTAGTATTCTAGTATAAATTTAGCCTATTAGAGATTACAGGCTATTAGAGCTTACATTGACCACTTCTGATGGCTTGCTCTATTAGGAGCAATAAGGACTGTTAATTCCACCTTGTTAAAGGATTTGATACAATACAATAAGTAATGAAACTCTGTTAAGAGATTTACAAAAGGACCGTTAGGTCCACCTGGTTAGAGGATTTTTCTAATCCACCTATTAGAATGGACTAGTAGATGATCTGCTTAGGCAACTCTAATTTGCTGAATAAGATCCTTTTATTTATAACTAATCCCCTGACTGTGATGGATGAGTCTTTGCTGTGCTTTATAATTTTGCAATCTTCTAATCAATATGTCATATCATATTCACATATATACTTCTGCTATGTACTCTTCTCATACATATTTGGATAAACAAAATGTCTTATATATATATATATATCTTATCCAAAAAACAAATAACTTCATATGTCAGCTTCCATTAGACATAATGGTATAAAACAATATATGCAAGGTCGACCCAATACTGTCACTCGAGTCCAAAAGTCTACTCGGGTGATAAACTAATACTCATGCAATATACTAATCACTCGAGCGATACTGGTACCTCGAGCAATACTGATCACTCGGGCAATGCTGGTCACTCGGGTCACAATGATCACTCGGGCGATACTGATCACTCGGGTCACACTGATCACTCGGGAAATATTGGATGACTAAGTGTTTTGACACTAATTGACAACATGTCTTGTTATAAGGTCTACAACCTCCCCCTTTGGCATTAGTGACAAAAACACTTATCATTGTACTCTATATCTGATAGGTCAAAACTCCCCCTTACCATCTGCTTGGGTTTTGACACCTACTCTGTTGCTCGGGTCTAACTGACTCTCTCTTTTATTTTATTTTTCAAAATCATTTTTGTAATGTATATCTTCTCTACTCAAGTGTACATGTATATCCTCAATGTATATACAATGACCTTTCCCCCTTGTTTTTGACAAAAATGCCAAACTATATCTACAAGATAATTCCAAAGCAGGATAGGAAATCACAATGTACCTTCAAAATTTGAGAAAGAGTGTTGTCAAAATTGTCCTGTAGTACCTTCATGATGTGTAATTTTATCTGTAGCTTGGCTAACAACTCTATCATAAGTTCAGCAACTGAGAAATTATTTTCATGGATGAGTGTCTTTGCATGTGTGATGTGTTTATGCATTGCATCCATGTGTGGTAGGAGTTGGCTCTGGATGGATGAAAGATACTCTCTAGTCCTTGCTTCTTCTCTCAGCAACTCAGCCTGTAGATCAGTCAGATATTTGACCTTCAAAAAGTGTGCTGAGCTTGTGCTCGGATCAAGTGCCAACTATTTTGCATTTTCCTTTAGATATGCATCAATCTTTACTAACTTGTTCTTTATGTCCATAGTGAAGTTAGAAGTATCACTTAAATTTACAAATAGTTCTACTACATTGGTCACGGTGGTTTCTAGAGTGCTAATAACATTGGTTAGCTGTACCTGGTCAATTGTAATCTTCTTTGCAACATTCTCTAGAACCTTGTTTTCAAACTTTCTTTCTGCTTTCTCAAGTAGCTTCTCTTGACCATTCAAGTATGTATTAAACTTGTGGATGAAGTAAACAAGTTGGTCCACAATGGAGTCATTCTCATTGAATTCAATCTGTAGTGTATCTTGGAATATGCCTTTTATATCGTCAAGTACCCTGTTCCTCTTTTTCTCTTCTCGGAGCTTCTTTTGGATTGCTCTTTTCTTCCATAGTTCTTCAAGTATATCCATTTTTTCTATAGACAAGTTGGAAAGATCCCAATTTGTAATCACAATGTCCTTTTCAAGATCAATCTCATAAGTATTCACTTCCTTATCTTTACCTTTGATCTTTGGATTAGGTGAAGGAACAATTTCCTTACCTTTTCCATCCTCAACTTGTACCTCAGTATCCAATTGAATTAGGTCATTGACCTTTACTATACCAACTATTGAATAAAAATTAACTGAAGAACGAATAATTCCTGAAGAAACATTTACCTTGTCCATCTGTAACTTGGTTGTGCTTGGCCCAGTAATAGGTGGAGCCTATTGCTCGGTTCCTATTGATTCAAATTTGGATTCTGTGACCTTATCCTTGCTCAGAGACAATATGTTCTAGATAGGTGATTGGGGAAAGGATGCCATCACTTCAACTGCAATCTACTCAGCATTAGAATCTTCAATTTTTTGTACTTTGGGTAATGTATCATCATTGGTCTATTCTAAAGGATCTATGCTCGGTGTTTCTTCCATATCATCTTCCTTGATTTCAAATATAGATTTCCACACTGTTGTGACATACTTCACTACATCTTATATCTTTATTTTAGTATCTGAAAGGTTATGAATCTGGGAGTATGATTGTTTTCAAATTTGGTCAATGTCTCTTTTATTTCTTTGTTTTTCATAGCAGGCATGACTTCCCTTAAGGTATGTTCCCTTATATATTTTTCACTTCATACTGCATTGAGCCAGGGAATAGATACTGCCTTGAAAAAATCTTCTGTCATATGGCTCTTCAACTCAGAAGGGTCATGTTTCCATTTTTCCATTTTCTCCACAACTGCTTCCTCTATCTTCTTCTCTTCCTCCTTAGTCCTTGAAGCATAATTCAACGAATTAAGAGAACTCATACCACTGCCTCATTTCAAATCTTTAATCTTCTACTCAAGTGTAGGTGGTGTTTTCTTAAAGACAACTATATCAACTTCTTGTTCATCATCATCATCATCATCTTTACCCAATACACGTCTCCTTCTTGATCTCCTTGGTTTTCTTGCAGTGATGATAGGTGTAGTGGCCTTAGGTGTTTTCTTGAGAGCTAGCCTATTCTTCTACTTAAGAGGTTCAAATTATACCTCTTCCTCTTCCTATTCCACTTCAGATATGTCATCTTCTATCTTAACTATATCCTTTTTACTCTTAGTGATAGAAGGAGAGTCTGAAGTCTTGCCATACTTCTTTCCAAACTGTTCCATCCTTTTCTTTCCTCTTTTTAGAATTTTAGGAATCTCTATCTCTATAGATATCCCACTTTTTGCTTCTTCATAGGTGCCAAATTAAGGTGCCTTGGGATTGACATGTTCATTCACAAGAGCCTCAATTATGTTCTTAGTCTCATCAATGTTAACCTCATATGCAAGAGGTTTCACCCATGCAACCCTAGGCTTTATAGCTTGTATGTAAACCTTATCATAGTCAACTAGGAAACAAATATTGTTCTTGTAATCTTCAACTAGTTGCTTAGGAATCCTGTATCTACTCTGCATCTTCTGTCTTAAGTTATCAAAATAGCCATCCATGATATTCTCAAAATTATCTCCTAACTTAGCTATGAATTCATTTATCTAATAAATCATGGGTCTATCCTTTTTCCATACTATTGTTCCCTTGGAAGGAAATTTTTTTTGAATATAGAAGAATATGCAGACCAGGAGAGAATCAAACTTAAATGGATTTTTTTTGGATACCCAGATGCTTTCCATGTTCTTCCTTAGCTGAATGAGCTGAAACTCTGCTAGGTCAAATACCACATTGTTCTTTACCACCTTGTATGCTATGTCCACAGCTTCACACAATACACTATTTACTCTACTAGAACTATATATCTTGTGAGCTATCACATGAATTCCAAACTTTAATTCCATGTCAGTGACTCCGTTTAGTCTCATGCCTCTGTCTTCCCACTCGACAAGAGTTAACTCAACTAGCTTATCTTTGGTTAGGGTTTTGGTAGCTTTAGCTTTGTTGAGCATGGGATAGCCTGTTACTTGGTGTATCATTGTCTTTGTGATCTTTACAAGTTGTTCCAACCATAGCTCCATGTCATGAACATGGCTAAGAACAAATCTAATCCATTTGATTTGGAAATTCTTCGGCATGTGCAGGATGTGGGTTAAACCTTTAACCTCAAGATGCTTGTGCTCATGATCTAGATTCCTACCTACACACAATTTATCATATGCTTGATTCATCTCAATTGTTCCAAGCTCCTAGAGGTTACAATGATAGAAGCTTCGAATGTCATTTACCAATAATACCCTTGGAGGAATTAGGGAATGTGCTCCCAACATATCTCTTTCCTCTGCAACTATTGGATGAAGCTTAAAATATGGAGGGTTACAAACAAAATTTCTCACCAACATCTTGGATCCTTTCTTAACTTTGTTGCTGGATGTGGATGCCATATCACTCAGAGAAGTTGATGAAACTTCACTTTCAAACACAAATTCACTCTAAATTGCTAAGTGTTATGAATTTCTCTGCAAATTGAAATCTTTGTAAACAATAACCTTTGCAATTCATCATTTATAAGAATTTTTACTCTTTAAGTATTTCATTAAATGCTCCATACATAGTAGCTGGCATAGCTCA
Source organism: Thuja plicata (assembly GCA_018584345.1). Taxonomy (NCBI): domain Eukaryota; kingdom Viridiplantae; phylum Streptophyta; class Pinopsida; order Cupressales; family Cupressaceae; genus Thuja; species Thuja plicata. The sequence goes on along the minus strand of MU227477.1, from coordinate 483,488 downwards.
GGTAGTTCTCCCAGGCTTACTCAGAAACTCGACAAAAAACTAACTTCCTGACTTAGCTTGGTTAAGCTAGAGTAGCTCCGGTGCAACTGAGATCTTGACTTGGTTAGCACCACAATATGTCCTAATGCATCAATATGTGGATTTTGAATTGATAGAATATCTGGAACTGATGTGTGATGGCTTGAATGCATAGTTCCAGTCATTTCCTTGCATCTCTATTTTGTGATGGTAGATCCACCCAGTTCACTATCTTGGGTGCCATTTGATCCTTCATTATTTTGGTTTGAAATTTCAGAGGATTTCCTTACCCATTTTTTATTCATTTGAGTTCTGATTTCTGAGACCTTTGTTTTTCCTTTCTCAAAAGCAGTATCCACTCTATTCATGCAATTCTTGCTTAGATGACCAAGTTGATTACACACATAACATCTCTTAGTAGGATTTATTCTTCAGAGGTGAGTTTTTGTACAATTTGCACCAATGTGTCCATACTCTCCATAATGACAACATCTATACCATGTGTTGTAATCCCAACCAATAATTGCTTTAGCTAGTTGTTCAGCAGGGTTCCATTTCTTGGTTCTGCACTCAAAGGATCTATGACCTTGTTTGTTACATTTGAAACATTTTCCTTCAAACTTAGATTTTTCAGTGCATTCACTTTCTCTATGTCCATGCTTTTTGTAACTATAACATTTGTCATTAAATTTTGATTTTCCATTGCTCCAAAATTTATTTGATGTATGCCCAAACTTACCACAGTGGTTACAAGTAGGTTTCATGTTCTTTTGAGCTCCTTGCTTTGAGGATTCACCTTGTTTAGTGTAACCTAGTATAGTCTGTCCATGATGTATGATTTCTGTTGAATGATATATGCTACCTTGTGAATTCATCATATTTTGATTAGTTCTGAGATCATTCTGCAGTCTTTCATTTTTTGTTCTTAGGTTGACAACTTCTTGATTTTCATTATTGAGTTGATTTTCAAAATCTACTAGCTGGAGTGACAAATGATGGATTTCATTTTATTTTTCTTCTAATCTTGTACTCAATAATCTCTTATCATCGTGTGCCAAATTTCTGTCATCTTCTACTTGATTCTTTTGTTCTATGACTTGACACAATCTGATTGAATGAACTTCTTGTTATCTTTTCAACTTTCTGACTTCCTCATGTAGATTGAGATTCTTTGCAAGCAAGTCTTCAATGGCCGCATCAGCTTCTTCTTAACTTCTGTCTTTGCAAAAATCTTCAATTCTTTCTTCTATGTAATTCTTGTCATTCATTTGTACTGCCAAATATTTTCTTCTTTTCAGGGAAAGAGAGGGATTCTTTTTGAGTTTCTTGATCTGATGCATGGCCATTTGTAGATCTATCTTTTCATTCTCAATGGATTTCTCCAGTCTGTATACTTCCATTGCCTCTGATCTTTTCTCAAGCTGTTAAACTTCTATAGAGAGAACCTTTAGCTCTGATACCAATTGTTGGAAATATATTGTATGCAATGTGATTGAGAGGGGGGTATCAGGAAGCAATCAAACTTATTCTTCTTTAACCTTAATTAGATTTTCTAATCTGATTGCATGCATAGAAAATAAATAATCATTCATAACACATAACACCATATTTGGTTACCCATAAACCTTCCAAATAGAAAGTAAAACTGGGGTGGGGATGGTACTCACAAGATTTAGTACTGCAGTATAAATTTATCCTATTAGAGCTTACAATGACCACTTCTAATGGCCTGCCCTGTTAGGAGCAATAAGGACTGTTAAGTTCACCTTGTTAAAGGATTTGATACAATACAATAAGTAATGTAACTCTGTTAAGAGATTTACAAAAGGACTATTAGGTCCACCTGGTTAGAGGATTTTTCTGATCCACCTGTTAGAATGAACTAGTAGATGATCTGCTTAGGCAACTCTGACTTGCTGAATAAGATCCTTTGATTTATAACTAATCACCTGACTGTGATGTATGAGTCTCTTTCATGCTTTATACTTCTGCAATCTTCTAA
>MU227477.1:461390-481407 GCA_018584345.1 Thuja plicata | reverse complement strand
TATATATATATATATATATCTTATCTCAAAAACAAATAACTTCATAAGTCAGCTTCCATTAGACATAATGGTATAAAACAATATATGCAAGGTTGTCCCAATACTGTCACTCGGGTCCTGAAGTCTAATCGGGTGATAAACCGATCCTCAGGAAATATGATGATCACTCAGGAAATACTGGTCACTTGGGCAATACATATCACTCGGGCGATGCTGGTCACTTGGGTCACACTGATCACTTGGGCGATACTGATCACTCGGGTCACACTGATCACTCGGGAAATACTGGATGACTAAGTGTTTTGACACTATTCGACAACATGTCTTTCCATAAGGTCTACAACCATATTTATCCCCTTGAGCATTTTAAAGAAAATAATACAACATTGGAGGTCTCATTGCACAATATTCTTTGATTATATTCTGCGTAGCTCTCACAAAGTAAAAAACACAAACACTCTTTAGGGGGTGACAAAAATGTGTGAGCCAAAGGGATATCAAGATGTGGACAAAGGTTTTGTGGACCAAGAGCATTCCTTAGGGTAGCAAATGCTTGTACTATCTTCTTTGTTACAGACCACATGAAAACACAAAGTGGTCTAAAAAAGTTGCTTGAACATACACATAATGAAGTCCTAAAATTGTATCAGATTCCCAAATCACAATTGCTTGTCTACTGCAAGGTTGCTTTGTCCCTTGTAGGACTATTTTTGGATGCGTGTTTGCAAGACTTGAATGTTCACATTTGTATCGAGCTACACTTAGCATAGTGAATTCCTTGATGTGTGATTGAAATCTATTCTTGCCAGTGAACAAATTAAACCAAATTAGTCAACGATCGATCAAACCTAGTCAAAACTTAGAATTTTCATCAAAAATCCCAATCGTCATCTGCAACCTGAGATTTTCATCTCTACAAATCGCCGTCTACATCTGAGGTTTGTTATCTCTGCTAGAAAATAGTAAGCTTAAGGACCTTGCAAATAGTGACTATTTGTACTTACCTACCCAAGCATCTTGTTGTTTTGACCAAATTTCTCCTCTAGAGTCCAAAATTATGATTTTCTTGATGCATGCCTAGTTCAGGGGAACATAAGAAAGTGAAAATACAGCTACCTTGTATGTACAAGGAGAAGAAAATTGCTGAGCAGAATGCCAAGAAATACCAACACCTCCTGAACTCAACCCGACAAGAGATCCAATAATTTGATAAGTACAACAAAATCATCTTCAACAACAAGCTTTCAAGGTTCATGAGAAAGTATAATTTGAATCATGCCTTTGTCATATTTTAGAAGTATGATTAGACCTTCATGACCCCACCTTTCTACTCACATCATCCTCTATCATCATCCCATTTCAGGAACATCATCATCATCTTGGACCTAAATCAAATTTATTGTCTTGATCAATCCACATCTAAGAAAATTCAAGACTTATCCAATCCATTCTTCATACCTCCCTCAAGATCTCATCAATATTTAGGTTTGAATATTTTATCAAAGTGTTATTAAGATCCTTATCCTTATCAATCATGGTTGAGTTGTGTTGCTTAGGAACATAGTCCGTCTTAAGTGATCAATTTGATCTAATCAATATCCTATTTTTCTTGAGATCATCGGTCTATCTCCAACAAGAAGAAAGATATCATCAAATCATCCAATTTGTGCTCAACAGGATCTCATTTCACCAAGGTTATCCAAAACCTTTGTCATCCTAATTAGATCTAATTGAGGCCCTACCCTCATCATCATCCAATAATTAGAACCAATCATCCTTAAGGCCCTTCCCTCTCAATCAAATGAGTCCAGATATTTTCTCCCGAGTTCATCCTTCATCTACCATCTAATCTTCCATTCATTTCATTTTTAAGACTCTCATCAAATCCTTTGTCTCTCATCTTTCATCCTTCAAAGGTCACCATTGTATGGTTGTCACTTGATCACAAGCTAAAAACATGAGGTGCTCAGAAGCAAATACCAATCATGATGACGTGAATCCTTTTTCTCATCAGTTCTAGTAGGGCCATGTAGCACACATAGAAGACATCACTAATGTCCTTTAAGAGAATGAATTAGTGGATCAGGATGAAAGACCTACCTAGTTTAATGACTTCCTTAGTGATCCATACTATATAGAGATGGTTGAAAAGGCTATTATCCAAAAGAGTGGGGAAATATTTATGAACCTTATCAAGAATGGTGTCATAGTACCCATTGACTTTGATGAATCTCTCCTTGTCAACAATATCATTAGGGTCATAGCCTCTACAAACATGGTAGTAGAGTCAACTTCTAATGCAACATCATCCCAAGAAAGAGGAAATGCCACTTCTAGTGGGCCCTCTACATCAATTTCCACATCAACCTTTCAACCAAAATTTCAAATGATGAGGGAACAAATTCAAAAAATCCTTAGTATTTTTACCAACACAACCTCGCATAATAGTACCCATACCACAACAAACACCTCTACCGCTACCAGTGCTAGTGTCTTAAACATAGGGAAAACATCTATTCCTCTATCTATACATCCTGTTTCATCATCACAATTCAAATTTCCTCATCCACCATGAAGATGTCCAGCCAAAAAACATCTTGAGCGTATCATTACATGCATCCTCCTACAGTTAGAATGAATTCAATAGGCTTTTCAGCCTCATAATTAGGAGGTGGACAATCTTTTGGACCATAGTTCACACCACACAATGCTCTTGACCTATCTCAACAGATCAATGAGCTTAAGATCCTTGTACATAGCATGCAAAATAGGGGGAAGAAAGAGTTCTCCTTTAATGAAATATGTCCCTACCCATTCGACAAGTCAATCACTATGCAACCATTTCCTCCAAATTTTGAGATCCCTAAATTTGAAAAATACAAAGGGGAAACATGTCCGGTCCAACATCTCAGAATAATTTTATGTTGCATTCCAAGAGCTCACCTAAAATGAAAGAGACTCTTCACTAGGCGTATTGGTGGCCTCACTCTTGAATGGTTCATGGCCCTTCCTCATGGTTCCATATCTACTTTCTCTGACTCTTGGGAGAAATTTGTCGCACAATATTCCTACAATATCAAATATCAAGCATCATTAAGGGAATTGTGCAACACCAAGAAATGAAACAGAGAAACCTTTGCTAAATTTCTATAAAGGTGGAGACACCTTGCCAATCAGATGCCTTGGAAAATAGTCAATAATCACCTGATTGATATCTTTACTAGAAACTTGGTACCTGAAATGTCATTCCAATTGAAAATGGCTTCACCTAACACTTTTGAGTTTCTTGTTAAAAAAGGGAAAAAATATTAAGGATGGACTCTTGCAAAAGGGTGCCATTAAACACTATACCCCTTCTAACAATTCTAAACCTAAATTTTAGACCAAAAACAAAGGGGTTGTCAATTATGGAGTGACAAATGCCAAGCATGTCCAAAATGTCCAAGCATTCAATCAAGGTAATTAGAATAATCACAACAATTGTAACAACAACAACAATAATTAGAACAATTCATCACAATAACAACAATCTCAACAAAAACCTCACAATCATTCCTATTTGTTTCCTTGTAATAATAAAAACAACAAGAGAAATAAAAATACCAATAATTTGAATAAATGACAATGTCGAATGTACACTCCTCTTGTAGAACCTCTCGACGGTATCTTTCAAAAAATTGTTGATTAGAACCTGATGGTCTTCCCAAACACTAGACCTTATGAAAAGAATCAACCAAATCCCACTTGGTATAAATATAACGAGTACTGTGATTATCATCGCATCAAAGGTCACGACGCTAAGAAATGTATGAAGTTGAAAAACTTTGTACAAGACCTTATTAACAATGGAAAGATTGAAGCTAAGGGATAAACACCATCATCATCAAATTCTCAACTTAAGATCTATAGTACTCCCTTCCCCAATCATGATCAGAACAATGCCTCATCCTTGAAGGATGTACCATATGATTACTCTACTAACCACATCATGGGTTTTGAATCCTTGTGTGGTAATTTTGAGGGAAATAATATATTTGTCTTTTATTCCCTCAATGGGTGCATTGAATAATGAGACAACCATGTGTACACCCTCAAACTTAAGGGTGCAGATTGTAATGCACCCACTTGCAGAGATAGAGTCACTGTCGAGTTTTTTGCCCTGCCGAATGCTCCATCCACCTCCACAAGACCGACTTTGTGGTATGAACTTTTTCACAACTTGGAAAGACTCTCACACAGATACTCATTCTTGAGTTTCTCCGCACTTCACTTGTACATAAATAAATCCTTGAAAAAGCTTTCCTAGAATCTCGCATTCCCAAAAACATCAATGCCTTGCAATTCTAAGCCATGATCGGGAACTTAGTTGTACAATAACATCTATTATTCACTGATAAGGATTTCTGTGGCCTTGAATAGCATCATAATAAGACCTTACACATTAAGGCCCTCATCCATTGCCAAAAAATAAAAAGGGTCCTTATAGATGGTGGATCCAGTTTGAACCTTTGTACTTTAAAGATGATAAGATAGTTAGGGCTTCCTAAAGATCTCCTCGATGTTTCCAAAATAATAACCATTAAGGCCTATGATGACGGAGAAAGAGAATGTAAGGGGTTGATCACATTACCTCTTCAAGTGGGTCTTGCATTGATCAAAGCCACATGTCAATTGTTAGATCTTGAATTGCCATACAATATCCTCCTTGGAAGGTCGTGAATACACACTATCTTAGGTGTACCTTCCACATTTCATCAATGCTTGAAGTTCTCGCACAAAGGCCAAGAAGTCACAATCTCTGGAGATCCTGAGCCCTTCCAATACTATAAATGACAGGAAGGAAAGCAAACCTACTTTTGTCTAGTAAATGAGTTTTTTGGACCGACCGCCAAAGAGGAACCCCCCAAATCCTCTACTAAGAAACCTTCAACTGAAGCAATCAACAAACTATCAACCAACGAAGCATCCACATCTGAAGGTCCCAAAGGAAAAGAGAAGGTTACAAAAGAAATGATCCCTGGATCTGAGAAGAAAGTCAAGTTCATTTACCAAGGCATGAGAGAATATAGGTTTGAGAATGGCTTCTACATCAGCCAACTCCCCATATCCCAAAAATCCCATGGAAAACCCACCCAACTCTTTCCTAAAAAGAACAAAGGTATTGTGGAATGCAAGAGAACAACTTTTGAACATTGGGGATCCCTTGGCAACGGACATATGGAGTATGATATCCTATCATGGTTCTAAAAAGATGAAGAAGATGAGCCTATCAAAATACCAAAGGGAAAGTATGTTAAGGCCATGTCCATCGTTGAGAGCATGGGATATCAAGGATTGGGCTCCCTAAAAACAAAGATTCCCTCAAATGACACCTGTGAGGTTTCTTTTGATTCTAAACCTAAGGGGGAGTTCTATGAAGTCCCCTTTGAGTATATTGAGAGTGAACTTATTGATACCAACTGTGTCTTTGTTAGCACTGAAGCCAACCTTTCATCCCCTATCCTTCCACTAAAACATCCCAAACTCATCGATTGGGACCAACAAGACTCACCACCTGCATTGGATATATGTGATTCAGATGAGGCGGTTTTATCCTTGTTCGGCCTAAGAGATCTCCAAGACTGCGAGCAATAGATACGCTACAATGAGAAAGCCTACTACGGTAGCCAAGTCAACTCTCTTAGTCCCAAAAATGAAAAGCACATTAAATATCAAAATAAAACATCCCCTGGTGAAATTTTTTATAAGGCACATTCAGATGAAGAAAAAGATAAAATAAAGGATGTGTCTTCTAGTGAAAACCTTTATGAGGTACTAGAAGAGGGATAATTTGACTTGCCTTTCAGGTCCTCACCACTAGAAAAATTGTCAATCCTTATCAAGGACATAGTGGAATTGAACCATGGAACAACTGAGGATCCCCGTATCACATTCATAGAAGCGTCCCTCGATGAGAAAGAAAAGAAAGAAATGAATGAGTTCCTCTGAAAATTACAAAAGAACTTTGCTCGGTCCTACAAAGATATGCCTAGACTAGACCTTGTTCTGGTTGTACACCACCTTGCAGAAGATCACAAAGCTAAACCAGTCAAACAAAATTTATGAAAGATACATCCATGGATTGCATTATTAGTTAAAGAAGAGTTACAAAATATGTTGGATGTTGCATTCATGCGACCCATAGATTATCCTGAATGGGTCTCCAATATTGTACCAGTAGGCAAAGATGCTAGGGGCATCCACATATGTTTTGATTTTAGAGACCTCAACTTGGCATGTCTGAAGGATGATTGTCCACTTCCTAACATAGATATCATAGTGGATTTGATGGCAAGACATGGGAAGTTATCACTTATGGATGGATTTTTGGGATATAATCAGATAAGGATTGCAGCAGAAGATCAACATAAAATGACATTCACCACACCTTGGGGCACCTTCTTCTATCAAGTAATGCATTTTGGATTCAATAACACTGAAGCTATATATCAACACACAATGAAAACTATCTTTCATGACCTATTGCATGACATCATGAAGGATTATGTGGATGAAACCTTGGGCAAGTCGAAGATAAGAGAATCACATATTTCTATGCTTACAACAATTTTTGATAGAATGGAGAAGTATAAGGTTCATATGAACCCCAAGAAATGTGTCTTTGGAGTACAACAAGGAAAGATAATAGGAAACATAGTCTCCTATAGAGGAATTGAGGTGGACCCATAGAAAGTCAAAGCTATCTTAGAAATACCACCTCCAACAACATTGAGACAACTTCGCAGCCTGCATGGAAGAATTAAGTCCATTCGGAGATTTGTATCATAACTGGAAGAAAAATTTCACCCTTTCTCTCACCTATTGAGAAAAGATACCAAGTTCATGTTGGATTGTTTATGCTAGAAAGCCTTCGAACAACTCAAATAGTAACTAGCTAATCGACCAGTGTTGGTCCCGCCTGTTCCAGGATGACCCTTGATCTTGTACATATCTTCCACCATCGCTAGATTGGGTTCCCTCTTGGTAGGGCTAGATGATAATAGAAAAGAAAGAGGAATCTACTATCTAAGTAGAACACTTGTTAGATATGAATTTAACTATATTTCAATCGAGAGAGTATGCTTGGATATTGTCTTTTGCATGCAAAAACTACATCATTACATGCTTAATCATAAAACTCAACTCATTGCAAAGGTTGGTCTACTAAAATATCTCTTATCCAAAGATGCTCTTACGGGGCGTGCCGCTAAGTGGGTCATGATCCTGAGTGAATTCAACATAGTGTAGTAGAAAGGAAGGCTATTAAAGGACAAGTGATCGTGAATCAGCTAGCTGACTCTCCTCTTCCTGGGGATTATCTTATCATAACAGATTTTCCAGATGAATACATTATGGCTGTCACCATGAACATATAATGGAAAAATTATTTTGATGGGCCCTTTATGCAGAAAGGATTAGGGGCAGGCATCTTATTTGTGACACATCAAGGTGATATTATCCCCAAGTCTTACAAATTTACATTCACATGCACAAACAACATCGTGGAGTATGAGGCCTTGGTAACAAAGCTTCACTTAGCAATTCAATGGAAAATCACAAGCATGCTTGTCTGTGGTGACTCCTAGTTGGTCATTAGACATGTTAATGATGAGTATCAGACAAAGGATGATAAGATGCTCCCCTTTCCCCAATTGGTTGAGGATTTGAAATAACATTTCACAAAGATAGTATTTCAACAAATACCTAGAACAAAGAACAAAGTTGTAGATTCTATGACCACCATTGGGTCAATGATATATATGCCAGAGAACATTCAGAGGTATGAATTTATTGTTGAGAAACTTATGGGCCTTGCTTATGACACGCCAAAAATTGAACATGTGTGTGTTATTGTTGGTCCTAATTCTCCCTGGTGCCAAGATATTTAAACTTACCTCCATGATAAGACCATTCCCCTCTGGCTTATGCCTAACCAAAGTAAAAATTTCATTCGTTGCACTTCCCGCTACACTATCCTTAGTGATACCCTCTTCCAGAAACACTTCGACAATACCCTCCTCAGGTTTATCGATTCATAAGAGGCTAAAAAAAAATTAGAAGAGGTTCATCAAGGAATCTATGGGGCCCACTCTTGTGGACTCACTCTTGCAAAGAATCTATTATGAACAAGTTACTATTAGCCAACCATGGAGAAAAATGCTTATCACTATGTAAAGAAATGTGTACCTAGTCAGTGGCACATCAATTTGATACACACACCATCCCAATCCCTTTAGCCTACCATCACATTGGCCTTTCTCCTGCTGGGGATTTGACCTCGTTGGCTAGATATTTCTCAACTCCTCCAATGGACACAAGTACATGATTTCTTTCATAGAGGAAGTACTTCACAAAATGGGTTGAGGCCATCCCTCTTACTTACACCACTAGAAAATAGATTTTGAAGTTCATCTTGAACTAAATTATCTGTTTCTATGACATCCCTCAAGACATTATCACTGATAATATGGCCCCTTTTAAGAACAAGGATTTCACACAGCTATGTAATAATTTCAACATTACCCATCATTGTTACTCCAAGTACTCCCCACAAGGTAATGGTCAAGCAAAGTATACAAATAAGACCATCTTAAAAATCCTGAAGAAAATATTCAGTGATGCTGGCTGTGATTGAAATATCCATTTGAATCCCACCCTCTTGGTCTATCACACTTCCATCCACACTCATATCAAATCCACTCCATTTGCCCTTGTTTATGGTATCGAGGTTGTTCTTCCCATTGAAATTGATCTCCCTTCCCTCAGAATATCCCTTAAGAATATGATGCCTAAAGAAGAATACCAAGTTGCTCACTTGCAAGACCTTGAACTCCTTGATGAGAGGCGCCTGAATGCCTTGAATGATCTCTGCATGTATCAAAATCACCTATGCTTACAGTTCAACAAGAATATCAAACCCCATGAGTTTGAAGTTGGTGATCTCGTCCTGCAACATCACATGAAGAATCTCCAAAATTGTGAAAAGAAATGAAAGTTTGAGCCTAATTTGTTGGGACCATTTTTGGTCACAACTAAATTTGGATCTATAGTATATGAGATAGCAAAACCAGAGGGATATTCTATCCCTGATCCTATAAATATCATGCACCTCAAGCGCTTCTATGCATAGTGCATCAAAAGTTCCTTGTACAACAATAAATCATAAAAATCCAAAAAAATAAAAAATCAACAAAATCCAAAAAAAAATATAAATTGATCCCGAAGAAAGTCTAAAAATTAGAAAAATTACTAAAAAAAATATTATCCTGGTGAAAACCTGGCAAACAAGCACCTTGATAATACCAAAAAAAAAAAAAAAAGTAAAGAGAAAATAATTGTCCAATGGTGAAAACTTGGTAATCAAGCGCCTTGGATAAGTACCATGGTGAAAACTTGCCTCAAGCACCATGCGTAAAAAAATTGGATCCACCATCTACCGAGATCACCTTCTTGCATCTCACCCATCCACAATCCATGTACCCTCCACCCCTATATACGTGCAACAGTCCTTTCGAGTTCCATTCCACTTTCGTGTTGTATAGAAGTTCGCTTCCACTCATCCCACCAACCCTCTTCCCCCTTCACAAAGAGGTGTTGTTCATGATCATAATAAGGATCCCCCATTCAGTCATTTCACATCCTTACATCACGCAAGTCATCATCCCATCATACTGAGCCTAAACCCATCAAACTAAGCTTTTCTTAGACATAGTGATCCCAAGTGTTCTCATCAAATGAGTATTGAGATCAAGTTTCTGAGCTTGTTGTTCCTTTCACATTATTTCCAGCGAATGACCATTCCCAAACAATCAATCTTGGTCTGTAAGGATGCATCCTTCTTGCGTTGGCCGATCAAGTCATACATCACATAATCATGTTCATGGAAAGAAATGTGGACCAAATGACTACTTGGTCATGAGGCCTTTTTGTTGATTTCATCTTTGTATTTTAGTACAACTTACTCATGATTTCCTTGATCTTCCATTTCTTGGTATATTTTGAATTGTGTACATTAGAGTACGTGTATTTTGCAGTATGATTCATTTTTTGGTGTTTTAGTGCATTCTTGTTGGTTACACAGTCATGGTTATGCATGCCTCACTGGGGGCAGTGTTTCATGCACTTCCACCAAGTCCTTGAAAATATTTGGATGTACTACACCTCCTCATGAGTGTCACTTCATTAGTTCCACCATGATTGTTGATCTACATCTATGCTAGTATATCTACCTTTTTTGTCTGAGAACCTAGTCCACACAAAGGAACCATGTTGTCTAGCATGTGATGCATACCTCCTCTTTCAAAATCAAACTAGGGTGTTCTCTCCAATATTAACACACTATAATCTCAAAATATCATCTAGTTGGGTTGCTTGAGTTAGTGTCATATTGTATTTGTGAGGCTTCTTATCTATTCCCCCGTCCTAGTTAGCTAATTGATCCTCCTAGTTATGTTGATACACACAAAAATAATTTGGTAACTAGATGTAATAACCCGGCCAAAATAACCCTGGACACAGTAACCCCGCCATAATAACCCAAGGACATAATAGCCCAGGGTCGCAATAACCCATAGACAAAATAACCCATGGTCAAAATAACCCATGGACAAAATAACCCATGGTCATTTTATATTAAGTTAATATGCTAAAAAAAGGATTGTGAGGCACCATATAGGATATTTAGGTCATTTTTAGACCATATATCCATTATATACCCCTAAAATAGCCTTAAAACATCTTTAATATGCTTAAATAACTTATAAAATGGTAAATAATTATAGAAATAAAGACAAATTCGTGGGAATAAGCTAAATAAGAGTTATTGTGAAAATATATAAGTCAAAAGGCATTATGAAGAGGCATTAAGAGGAAATATAAAGTGGTAGAATTAAGAGAAGTAAAGGAAGGAAGAAGGGGAGAAGAATTAGGAGTGTGTAGAGTGATAAGGAAAAGAGAAATCAAAATTCATAAATTTTTTTTTTTTTAATATAATTTTTTGAACATTATATTAAATTTTCCTAGGGGTTTCTATAAAAGTATAAAAAAATAAATATAGTTTTAGGGAATCAAGAAATTATTCATAATTTTTAATATATACAATGCCTCTTCAATTTTTAACAAGTCAAAAAAATAAGAAATTACTCATTTTAAATGGTTACACATTTTTGCTTCATCGAGAAGGTGTCAATGTGGAACTGATATTCAACTATTCAAGATGATCTTCCCAAAACCAATAATTCCATTGAGGGATGGCATAGAGGATTTAGTGGATTGCTTCAATCATCGCATAGCTCAATCTAGAAATTCATCAAAGCAGTGAAAAAAGAATAGGGTCTCCAAGAGAATAAAATAGAGAAATATATCGCTGGACACACTACACAACCAAGAAGGAAAACATACCATGAACTCAAAGAAAGAATAAAAGACTAGTTGATGGTTATGAAAATAATAATTTTAGATTATATAAGAGGCATTACTCATAACTTGACACTTCAATTGAAAATTTGAATTATTATTTTTTTAGAAATATACTTGTAATTTATAAATTTTGTTTTCCTTTCTTTATAATCTTATGGGGTTATTTTGTCCATGGGTTATTTTGGATTGGGTTATTATGAACCTGGGTTATTATGGCTAGGTTATTCTATCCAGGGTTATTTTGGCTGGGTTATTATGTCCTGTAATCAAATAAGTCACATTCTAGAGATCTTAATGGCATTAGATTGCATATCATTATAGGATCATTTAACTTTGCATCTCACCTAGTTGCACTATTTCATTAGTTGCATTTACATTCATTATAGGTTGATTACATTTTAGATTCGTTGCATTTGGTCTATTTCATTATCCATTATGCATTTAGAATCCTTCGTTATCGTTAGGTTCCTTTTATCATTATCCATTATATTGCATTCCATTACCATTTATTACTAATTATTCACCTAATAAGTTATCATCTTTAGTCATTACAAAATTGATTAAGGTTCATTTAATCCATATTTTACATACACATTATTAATTATTAAAGAACCATTATGGATATATTTATCTCATTAATCATTAGACCCATTATACATAACATATATCTACAAATATATAAAAAAACATCACATAAACTATATCCATCATATATCCACATAATAATTAATCATTAAATTATTTCCATCCATTTATAATACACATTTAACATCATCCATCATGTATAATCCATAGTCTATCATCCATAAATACTGCATAAAATTTCACATCACATATCATATACAAATCTATAATCTATTTGCATCACAAAACGTCAACACCATAACAAATAGTAATCAAACACATCATGTATTACAACATGTCAGTCACATCATCATAACATATAAGGGCATACATACATCGAAAATCAATAAAATACACATAACATAGGATCAAAGTCTACATCATTATATATACCAATCATGAAAGAATAACAAGTCCATAGTCCATAGTCCATTAATCAACATCATAATGCCATCCTAAAAAAAAAAAGTTACATCGTTTGTCCATCAAATAGTACAAAAATATACATCTCACATGTATAGGTACATGCACCTAAGTGCCTCTGTACATCTAGTCGCATCTCATAATAAAAAACTACCAAAAATGTGTATCAATATGACTGGGCGCTCTCATGTTGTTGGCTTGGATGAGCCCCTTGCACCTCTTACATCTCCTCCCCTATCCCTAGGTGGCCTTATGGTCATTGATCCTGATGACCTTCCTGAAGTATAAGATACTACTCACTCTAAAAATGGTGGAGCCCTTTTTTGCCTTGGGGACTGCCTGATGGTAGAGGGTCATATAGTAGGTGGCCTCTCTGCGTACTCTCCCTATATCTCTCTGAGTAGACATGGTGTCTGATAGAAATTGTGCTACCCTTGGTAGTGTGGCTGGCAATTGTGCCATATCTCTCTTCACCCTATATGTCTCATCCGAATGCCTCAATGTATCCCTCTCAGTGATAAAATCATGTACCTATTGCCTCAAGGTTCTGACCTCTTGCCTCAAGTCATCTAACTCCAATGTGTCTGCTGCCCCTATTTCAATCCCCACCATTGTAAAATCCTCTACTTTGACCCTTCTTTATAGAGTATCCAATGCTACTTGTACACTGTCAGCCTGTGCCCTCTCTGACCCCAGCTCAGCCTGTAGTCAGGCAACCTTAGTTTATAGGCTATCCCTCTCTGCTACCACAATATCATGGGTATCATGTAGGATGTATCCTTGTGGTGGTCCTTATTCTAGTACCTATGCTACTATTGGAGGAGGTAACTATCCCTGTCCCTATCCCTATCTTTGTGTAGGGGTCTATACTTATGCTGACCCTGGTACCTGTAGTAGGGCACCCCCGATGGGTACCTACACTCTCCCCCTCCTCTTTGTGGGTACTCTCTGTCATACCATCCTCTCTCTAGATGGTTCCACTCCACTATCTCCCCCACCATCTCCTCCATCATCATCCTCTCACCCCTCCCCATCATGGTTTTATCCTGGATTCTCATTTGCATGTATCTGCACTCAATTTGTAAGATGAACTTGCATGTGTGAAGCCCACCACTATACGTACACTAGGGCCATACCCACCTCATCAATGACATCCTATCCCTATATTCATGAGACCTGATCCATACCTCTCCATAATTCCTGAGCTCCCCTTAGATCAAACCCAATCCCCCATAGTGACCCCACCTCCTGTGTCACCAACGGATGTGGAAAACCATCCGGTACCCCATCCTAGATAACCCAAACTGTCTCCTCACCCGCGACAGCATGTAGCGATCAATGTGGAATAATGATCTTCCAATCAACCAATAGTCTATGTGAACATAACCCAGGTAGATAGAATCTATACTCCCATCCTCCCACCAGTGCTGCTCATCCCATTAGCCCCAGACCTCACATCCTCTGAATGGTGTCTAGTAAAATAACTGCATATCATTCAACACTCTCCTCTAGTATCCCACTGATCTGGTGGTCTTGTAGGTGATGGGCCGCTGATATCTACAGGTGTATAACTCGTAAGGCTGCCTCGTCTCCTATTTCCAAATTGGCTTGGTAACAACTATATGCTCCCAGGCTCAGACTAACAACAGAGTAACTCCCAGTCCCAAGGTTGGGCGAGATAATTTTTAAAACTCAAAATGTTCATTTAAGTTTCCCTTTCTACCTTTTGTCTAATCTATCGTCCATTTTTTTTTTTTTCGTCAAATCTCTTATTTTACATATCATGTATGGAGATGGATTATGACCTCAGGCCTAATATGTCATGCTATACCACATGTCATTTTTTGCGTCTCTATAGCTTATGGTTCCAAAAACTTCATCAGCAACATTCATACAATGTAATATTTTTCTCCCAAATAGAAATAAACATCTACCTCATACACATCATTGTTTATGGTAGAAATTCTTTTGGCCATTAAGAAGTCCCTAGTACCACCCACAAAAGATACATTTATGTACTAATCTAAAATTGGATCTATTGCATTGAAAGCAATGGTGCCCTTGTAAGGCTGGGGTCCTATAGAAGGGGGCTTCCTAAAAAATAGAGCAAAAGTTGCTTGCTACATTTTAGGAATATTTTTAAGGTAGTGGTCCCATGAAATTTGTTGTCTACTTTAACTTAAACATTTAAACACTGATATTTGAGGATCCCGATGGTCTCATGAACATAATACCTTTGTCCTCAATACTTTGTGCATGAAAAAAACAAGTAAAAATATTATTTTCCCTCTAAAATTATTTTTTTAAGAAAATTATGAAATTATATGTTTGAAAAGTAGAAAAAAAAATTCCTAAGCTGGTGGGGAAATTTCTAGCCCCACCCCTTTTTCACCATCTTAAATATGCAATGCTAAAAAATAGGAGCTCTTATTTTGAAGGAGAAGATTTCAAATAATACCGTAGTCAAACAAAATTTTATTCAGGGGACCACCCTCTTCCTTAAAAATAGAGCTTAAGGTACCCTTGCCTAAAATATTCAGTTCGGTACAAATGTGAATCCAAGCTAATACTAAATGTAATCTTCATGCCATAGAAATAAAATTCCCGAGCTCTAACCATTCGAAGAGAGTGCAAATTATTGCCAAGAGTAATAGGATCATCAAACACAACCAGATTTCCAAAATGGTTATTGCTAGTCACAATGGTGAGATTAGCTCCTTCAGGGGCTGCAATAAGTACAGATGTTGCATTCTTTTATAGTTTTACATAGCAATTTCACCATAAATGGTCGTGCATTCATATTTGTTAACAATAAAATGCTATGATGGAAGATACAACAAGAAAAAATTATACACAAACTACATTGTCCTCAGTTGTAAAACTAAGCGTATCAGTGTCACGACTCGACCTTTGTGATTCCTTTATATTAGGCTTGTTATGCGACTTTGTTTACTTTGATTGACCTAGTCGCTATGATTCGACTACGTCGATGTTCCTTGTTGTTACATTTTCTATTTAGACCCTGTGTTGATGTTTTGAATTAATGGTAATTGCAACTTTTCAAATATGTTATGATGATGAGTATTGAGATGATGCAATATTATGATGCTTAAAATATTATTACATGCATATATGAGGAATTATGATGTAATTTTAATAAAAAGAGTTGATTTATGAATGATGGTTTTTAAAAGAAATATTTTGAAATTATTGAATTATTGTTAAATCGAGTACTGATATATCATTTGACCCTGAGTGTGTCTGAATGGATGCAAGAATGAAGGCCGGGGTGTGGTTGATGTAGAGGAGACTAGCTATTAGCTCTAGTGGGTACGGATGGTCTAGTCCACACACACACCACCTAGAGACATTGTGCTTTTATGAAATTTTACATTTATTTTTATCTCTCTTGAATCTTTATGTGAATGATGTTATTATGAATGGATAAATGATTGTTTTCACGTGTGCTCATGTTTCAAATACACTTGTGTTATTTATGTTTTGGAAATATATGTATATACGTCTATATTTTATTAAATGAGAAAGGGATGGATTTGGGGCATTGATTCTTTTAATTATTAATGAGAAACAGTTGGATTAGAGAAGTAGAGGAGGCGTAGATATTAAAGAGGCCATACTCCTTAAACGATGGCATGCTCTAACTTGTTCGGGTAGGTTATCTTCTTTTCTTTCTTGTCTGGGATTATGGGGGAGGAGGACGGCTAAAAGGTGCAAGAGGAGGCGACTACACTGAATGCTGGGAACCACTGGATTGCTGTGGTCTACTTCTTACTCCAGGTTTTCTTCTTTCTGAGTAGGCTAGATAAATCCTTAAGATCTGTGTATCATTTTTAAAACTTAAGGACCATATAAATGACAGTGTATGTAGCGTAACTCTAGTTGGGATTAAATGGAAGTGCATATTCTTTTTTCCTGTCTCTTTTTTTTTTCTTTCTTACTCCACACCCTATTTCGCAGTGATGGCTAGGTCTCATATTACCTCCTGCCGTAGTTTTACTCTTTCAGCCATGCCGTATGTCTTGTTTAACTATGTTTTTTCTATGGGGATGTGACTCCTTTCATCATAGGAGTAATTTTTGTTTATTCTCTCAATTTTGGACATCATACTTGTGAATTTTGGAAGCTGCCGCGGTATTTAGACACCTGCGTAGCCATTGGAAAGTTATCAGCTTGTTTCACAGATGGCTAGCTAGGTTTTATTTCTTCTTTCTTCTTCTCCGTATCAAAATGATGGTTGAAGGTAATATTACCGATGAAAACACAATAATGCCCAGTCGTTTCCCAAGTTATGCGACAAATAGATATGTAAGTTTTTCTTTTTAGAAACCTTGTGGTCATACGGTGGCTAGAATGTCGTTTCCATTGTCCTAGAATTGATGCTTAGAACGATTGCACTCTGGATTCCACTTGCGTAGAAAAATTTAGTATAAGACCAAACACTCGACCACTTTGGTTGGAGATAACCCTTTGCGTGGTGTCCTCTTTAATTCTTTTGTTCAAAATCTGCCTATATCCGATGCTAGTTCTACTATTTTATTATATCGTTATTGGCCATAAGACTTTTTGTATGAGAAATAAATCATGTTGAGTAACCACCGAGATTGACTTCATGAATCGATATCCATTTGCAATAATTATCTGTGTGAATAAGGGAATGCAGCTGGTTGAGTAGTTTCCCTGCCGTAGCGGCTTGGCAACGATTTATACATGTTTTTGTTGTTGATTTTTCTTTTCTCCAAGCCGTCATTTTTTTTATTGGCCTACTGTTATGGTGTATCTCCTAGGCCATTTTTTACCTCGGCGTAGCTCATAAGCTCATTTTAATTGTTCTCCATGTTTTTTTAAGTGAGTCTCCCTAATGTTTAAAAGCTGAATGCAACTTTTTCCCCAACTATTAAGCTTGCTGGTTTACCGATTAGAATTTATCTAAGTTTTTTTCTTTTACATCTAGTCCTCTCACAGCGTCTTGAGATTACAAGATATTGTTTTACATTATGAATGGTAAAAATATTATGAAGCTTATTTTGGAAACACCGTAGTTAATGATATGTTTGGTATTAAGCTACCATGCTGTCTACTTAGTTGTTGATGTACAAATCTATGTATTAGGAAGATTTGTTACATTACTGTGTATTTGAAAGATTTTGAGACATTCATGATGTATCTAGGTAATATAAATTGAACTGTACATAGTCAATATTATTTCATATTGCTGAGCTGAATATAGTAGTTCTCTTGCATGCTATGAGACCTTGAAAGGTTGTGAGACATTCATCTTGAGAATAGTGTTGTTAAGGATAAATGAGAAATTGTTGATTAATATTGTTTCAGTAGAATAGGGTTTCAGAGAAATTCCTTCCATGTAGTTGTGTGCGTGATATGTTCCATTATGGGAGGGTGCTGAATGTGGAAACTCAGGGGAGGGCAGTGATGATTATCTATATGTTTATTTCTTCCTGCCAGTAGAAACTTGGCGTAATTTGCTTTGGCCAAAGCGTATTGCATATGCCTTTTCTTATATGCTGGTTGTTTGATCCATCCCTCTACCACATTTGTGTTTGTTCTACAATTAGACTATGTTAGTAGACATGTTCACAAATATACCAGATGCATCTGACTCCTTAGTGCAGGTTGCTAGGCTTATCAGGCAAGTGTCGGCGCCTTTTGTATGCACCCTAAAATGGTCGCCTGGACTATGGGCCCCCATTTATCAATTTATCAAATTCCTGAATCAATGCTTTACAACATTTTTAATCCAAATCAATTTCCTTGATCAAATCGTAATTAATTCAATTATTTCAATATTTCCTAAGGTTTGATCATTTCATCAATTGTCTTTTTTAATTAAAAGAAAACAATTCCTTTTTATTAAATAAAATAATCTTATTTAATTAAAATTCCTTTTTAATTAAATAATCTTATCTTATTTAATTAAAATCTCTCTTAATTAAATAATATTATCTCATTTAATTAAAATATCTCTTTTAATTAAATTAAATAATCTTATTTAATTAAAAGAAAATCCCTCTTTTAATTAAATAAACCCCACTTAAATCCCTTTTTGTTAAAAAAGGAAATAAATTAAATAAAAATAAATAAAGTTCCTTTTTCTACACATCTTCCTAAGTGGTGGGATTTTTTGCCTCTTAATCATAGCCTTTGATTTCGCCTCTTAATCTCTACCGTCCATTTCTCTTTATAAGGAAACCTCTCCTTCTCATTTGAAAAATCAAGATTTTAGGCTATTGTTATGCTGCAGGTTTGGAGAGCAATTTTGAGCACTTGAGCTTGGATATTGCAACTTCTCTGTTCTTGTCTTCTTCTTTCATGCCCCATGACAATCCATTTAGATTAATTTTGCACTTGCATGTTAGATTAGATTCATGTTTCCTTTCATAGATTAATCTTGCATTTGTATTTCCTTTTATAGAATAATCATGCATTGTTATCATATAGATTAATTTCCTTTCTTGCATTGTTATCATATAGAATAGATTTCATTTGCATGCATACTTGATGATCATGGAGACTAGCATTCTTTCTCTTCCTCTTTGAATCACTCATTTTATGGTGTACTTGCATAGGCACAAACTAGGTCAATCTGAGGGCCTCCATTACAAAGCCTTGCACTCCATGAATAGAAAGCTATGAGTCGCCATTCGAGATCTCATTCTTGAGCAATCTTGGATACAATGATTCATAGAAGTGTGACATATTTTTAGCACACATTTTTGGCGCTCACCATGGGGCATGATGCTCCTAATTTTCCTTCATTTTATTCAGATTTTCTAATCTTTACATGGTTATTTTATTGAAGTTTTTCAAGCCCAACCCTTGTGCAGGATGAGTTGAAGACAAACCTAGGGTTTTCTTGAAAGATTTGATCATATCTCCCAAACGGCTTGGAGTTGTGGTCTGAATTTGTTTTTTCAGGTTGGCATTGGGTCAAAGGTGTCTCAGTATAAAAATTAGATTTTAAGATCATTTTTCCGTGATTTATAAATTTTTAATGATTTTTCATGAAAATTCATTTTTGGTCGCAAATCAACGATTGTTTTTGGAAAAATTTACATTTCTGAAATCTCTTGAAATTCTACAGGGGGTATGTTCTCTGTGTTTTTTTTTTTGATGATAAATAATGGCTTAAAAATCTGATCTTTAAAAACTAGTCTATTTTGATAAATAGGGTCCCTAGAGCACAAATACAAAAATTTGCTAAAAAATTCACATTTTTTAAAAGATCTCTATTTTTTAACAGGGGTCTCTTTTCTGTATTTAGGATTTGGGATCCGAATTCATGTCATATAGGTCCAATCTTGTTGACTAGGTCAAAAATCAAAATTAAAAAAAGGCATTTAATGATTAGCTTGCACTTATTTTTCACATGGTTCAATGCATGATATGAGTTTTCATTTGGATTATTTGCTGGTTATTATTTCTCCTAACAATTGATTTTCAGATCTAACCCTAGGGTTTGCATAAGTTGAATATA
>MU227477.1:430325-444706 GCA_018584345.1 Thuja plicata | reverse complement strand
ATAAAAGGAATCACAAAACCCTAAAAGGGAAAACCTAAGGTTAGCTTAAGCAACTAGAGTGAATAGGTGAGTTAGTAATTAGATCATAATGATTTAATTAATAACTCGATAGACTATTACTCTAACAAGGAGAATAAAGGAGCAACAGAAGAGAGAAGTTGATCTCAAAGCTGTAGATGTCGCCAAAAACATGGGAAAAATAGCTGAAGAGATCAGCAAGGACCTGAAAAAGGTCACTCCTACTTTTAGTGGTAAGCCCCTTGAGGATGATGCTGAGGCATGGATCATTTCCTTGGAAAAATATTTCCATGTTCAAAATTTCTCTGGGCAATCTAGGGTATTGTGGGCTACTTTCCAGTTGACAGGAGAAGCTGCCACTTGGTGGGAGAATGTAATGGCGGAAAAGAAACTTCAGCCATGAGAGATATCATGGGAATAATTCTTACAGTTATTCCACATGAGGTGGTTAGCTTAGTTATTCTTTGAATAGAAGGTGGTAGAGTTTCAGAATTTGATTCAGGGAGTCCTGACAGTTACCCAATATCATGAGAGTTTTTGTCATTTGGTGAAGTATGTTTCACAGTACCAATAGGATGAACATTTTAGAACTCGCAAGTTCATAACAAGGTTACGTCTTGAGGTGCATTCCAAAGTTGAAATGCATGAGCCAGAAACCATGGACTTTGCACTCAGAAAGGCTCTTCGACAAGAACAAAGGTTATAGAGTTTGTCCAAGGTGAACAGTAACCAAAAATCCAATACCAATCAGGGTTTCAAAAGGAAATATCAGGATAATAAAAAACATAATGGAGGTCACCAATAGATTCAGAACATGAGGGGAAAAGGACAAGGGAATTCAGGAAGGAATTCCTACAGGAACTCACAGAATCAAAATCCGAACAAAGGAAATAACAGGGATTCTAACAGGAATGCAAACAGGAGGGATAAACCAGAAGGAAAATAGGGACCCCAAGATGGATGTTTTGTCTGTGGAGGTGATCACTTTGATGCTAGGTGTCCACAATGTTCAGAATGTAGAGGCCTTTAGGCACCACATCATATTGACGTAGCTATAGATCACAGGTAGGCTGATTTTCAGGCTACCCCTATCCAGATGACTGGTAAGATTTTTGGTCAAAATGTTTCAGTTTTAATAGATACAGGGGCTACTGAATGCTATGTTGATCCTAAATTTGTATCTAGGCTTTCAGTTAGAGAAGGATTTATGGCTGAACCTTGGATTGTAGAATATGGCAATAGGGAAAAGCGTCAGGTAGAGTAGTGTTTATCATGCAGTGAGTTGGAACTTCCTAGTTTTCTCACGCAAGTAAATCTTTATGTCGCCCCTTTGGGATCATATGATGTTATATTAGACATTAACTGGCTAACTAAGCATAAGGAAATTGTAAATTGTACATATAATTCTATTGTATGCTTTGATGATGCGGGAAAATTTGCAGTAATAAGAGGTGTGAAGCGACCTATGGAATTGAGGCAGATTTCTGCTATGCAGCTAAAAAGGGCAAAGAAGAAGGGGTGTATGTTATATGTAGCACATGTCAAGGACATGGACACAAATCCTAGTGTGGATGATTCTTCCTTGTTACAATAATTACATGATGTATTTCTAGAAGAATTGCCTGAACTACCTCCGAAGAGAGAATTTGATTTCTCCATTGAATTGATGTCTGGAACTGAGTCACAATCTAAGGCTCCATACATAATGTATACTAATGAGATGTATGAACTAAAGGTTCAACTCTAGGAAATTTTGGACAAAGGGTTCATACGCCCTAGCGTATCACCTTGGGGAGTCCATATGAATTTTGTTAAGAAGAAGGATGGTACTTTGCGACTATGTATTGATTACAGAATGCTTAACAAAGTGACCATCAAGAATAGAAATCCCCTTCCATGAATAGATGAGCTATTCGATCAATTGAAAGGTGCAACTATGTTTTCTAAGATTGATTTGAGATCTAGATATCATCAGCTCTAGATTAAGGATGAGGACATATCTAAAACTGCTTTCAGAACACGGTATGGGCATTATGAGTTTGTTGTTCTACCTTTTGGTTTAACAAATGCTCCTGCTGCTTTTATGAACCTCGTGAATAGTGTATTCAGAGACTGTTTGGATAAGTTTATGGAGATCTTTATAGATGACATCTGATTTACTCTAAGAACATGGAGGAGCATGAAGAGCACTTGTGTATAGTCTTACAGCGTCTGAGAGATAGGAAACTGTATGGTAAGCTATCAAAGTGTTCATTTTATAAGGAAGAGATTCACTATTTAGGGCATATCATATCTGCAAATGGAATTGCAGTAGATCTTGCCAAGATTAAGGCTATACTTGAATGACCTGCTCCTAGCAATGTGAGCAAAGTTTGAAGCTTCATGGCGTTGGCTGGTTATTACAGGAAATTTGTGGAGGGATTCTCCAAGATTGTTGCTCCCATTACATCCTTGCAGAGAAAAGGAAAACGATATGAGTGGACAGAGACATGTGAGAAAGATTTTCAGTTAATGAAACAGAAGCTCACATCCGCTCCCATTATGGTTGTACCTGATCCCAATGGTTAGTTCACTATAATTACAGATGCTTCAGGTGAGGGTTTGGGTGGTGTGCTGATGTAGGATGAAAGAGTAGTGGATTATGTGTCACGAAAACTTAAACAACATGAGGTTAATTATGCTCCACATGATTTGGAAGTGGTTTCTATTGTACATTCTTTACAAATGTGGAGACATTACCTGTTGGGTAAGCCTTTTGAGCTAAAGATAGATCATATGGGACTTAGATATATTTTCACGCAGCCCAATCTTAATGCCACGCAGAGACATTGGTTAGAGTTTCTGAGCGAGTATGATTTTGGCATTTAATACATTAAAGGAAAAGAGAATAGAGTGGCAGATGTTCTTAGCAGGCGAAGGCACATTTATGATATCTCTACTTCTAGGAGACACTTGATAGAGCAGGTGTTGCTTAATCTTCCAGGAGATGACCATTATGAGTTGGTCAAATCAGCCTTGTAGAATGATCCATCTGATTACCATTTTGACGGATACAGTTTTGAGGATGATGGTATTTTGAGATACCAGAACAGGATGTACATTCCCGACCGAGTAGGGTTGAGGAAAGTGGTACTTGAGGAGATGCACTGCACTCCATTTTCAGGTCATCCAGGGGTAAATAAGATGATTGCCAATTTGAGACCATTGTATTTTTAGCCAGGGCTTAAGAGTGATGTGACCGCTTACATAGCCCAGTGTTTGGAATGCCAGCAAGTCAAGGCTGAGCATGTCCACCTAGCGGGATTATTGTACCCACATAATATTCTAGAATATAAAAGGAAAGTCATCAGTATGGACTTCATACAAGGATTACCCATGACCAGACAGAGACATGATGTCATTTTGGTCTTAGTTGACAAACTAACCAAAGTGGATCATTTCATTCCAGGGAGCTTGAAAGATGGATCGTTGGCTTTGACCAAGAAGTTTGTGCATGAGATTTTCTGACTTCATGGTGTGCCAAAGACTATTATATCTGATAGAGACACGAGGATAGCATCAAGGTTCTGGACAACCTTGAATGCTTCTTTGGGTACACGTCTCAACTTTAGCACAACCTATCATCCTCAGACGGATGGGCAAACAGAAAGAGTCAATCACGTGGTTGAGGATCATGGATAAATAGTACAAGTGGGAAGAGTACCTTCCCTTGGTAGAGTTTGCATATAATAAATCTTATCATGCTTCTCTGGGTATGACACCATTTGAGGCACTTTATGGGCGTAAGTGTCACATTCCTATCAGTTGGGACAGGGTTGAGGATAGGATTGTGATTGGTCCTAATATGTTGCAAGAGATGGAAGAATAGATGGCTTTGATCTGAGATAGGGTGAAAGAAGCAATAGATTGAAAGAAGATCTATGCAGACAAGAACCACACTTTTAGACAGTTCGAAGCAGGAGACAAGGTCTTCTTGCGTGTTCGGCCCCATAAGAGGTCCATATCCTTCGGCAAGGCTTCGAAACTTGCGCCGCGATATGTGGGGCCCTTTGATGTTTTGGAAGTCATCAATCCAGTTGCATACCAACTTGCTCTACCACCCGCTCTGGCCCGAATTCATAATGTCTTTCATGTTTCATTGCTGAAACCTTATCATCTAGATGCTTCACATATTTTGGATTTGCTTTCTTTGTAGGTTCAGGAACTGGGGGTAGTGCAAGTGGAGGCTACCCGACTTGTTGATTAGCGTACCATCTGAGTGCACAAGAGTGATGTTTTTTAGTACAAGGT
Source organism: Thuja plicata (assembly GCA_018584345.1). Lineage (NCBI taxonomy): Eukaryota > Viridiplantae > Streptophyta > Pinopsida > Cupressales > Cupressaceae > Thuja > Thuja plicata. The sequence goes on along the minus strand of MU227477.1, from coordinate 440,398 downwards.
CCAGTGGGACCAATTCTCTATTGAGAGTGCCACTTGGGAGGATGCAGAGGACATGCATCAGTCCTTTCCTCATTTCTTTTCATAGACTTCCTTGCTGACTCATTATGATGTATATATTTATGTGTGGTGTGTTTCATTTTGGTATATTTTGATGTGACATCGGGTCGATGTCTTATCCTAGTTGGAAGGGATGTCACGACTCAACCTTTGTGACTCCTTTATTTTAGGCTTGTGATGCAACTCTGTTTACTTTGATTGACCTAGTCGCTATGATTTGACTACATCGATGTTCCTTGTTGTTACATTTTCTATTTAGACCTTGTGTCGATGTTTTGAATTAATGGTAATTGTGAATTTTTAAATATGTTACGATATGAGTATTGAGATGATGCAATATTATGATGCTTAATAGACACTTAATTTATTATTACATGCATATATGAGGAATTATGATGTAATTTCAATAAAAAAGAGTTTATTTATGAATGTTGACTTTTAAAAGAAATATTTTGAAATTATTGAATTATTGTTAAATCGAGTACTGATATATCGTTTGGCCCTGAGTGTGTCTGAGTGGATGCAAGAATGAAGGTGGGGGTGTGGTTGAGGTAGAGGAGACTAGCTATCAGCTCTGGTGGGTACGGATGGTCTGGTCCACGCACACACCACCTAGAGACATTCTGCTTTTATGAAATTTTACATTTATTTTTATCTCTCTCGAATCTTTTTGTGAATGATGTTATTATGAACGGATAAATGATTGTTTTCGTGTGTGCTCATGTTTCAAATACACTTGTGTTATTTATGTTTTGGAAATATATGTATATACATCTATATTTTATTAAATGAGAAAGGGATGGATTGGGGGCATTGATTCTTTTAATTATTACTGAGAAATGGTTGGATTAGAGAAGTAGAGGAGGCGTAGATATTAAAGAGGCCATACTCCTTAAATGATGGCATGCTCTAACTTGTTCGGGGCAGTTATCTTCTTTTCTTTCTTGTCTGGGGTTACGGGGGAGGAGGACGACTGAAAGGTGCAAGAGGAGGCGACTACACTAAATGTTGGGAACCACTAGATCGCTGTGGTCTACTTCTTACCCCAGGTTTTCTTCTTTTTGAGTACGCTGGATAAAGCCTTAAGATTTGTGTATCATTTTTAAAACTTAAGGACCATATAAATGACAGTGTATGTAGCGTAACTCTAGTTGGGATTAAATGGCAGTGCATATTCTTTTTTCCCATCTCTTTTTTTTCCTTTCTTACTCCACACCCTATTTTGCAGTGATGGCTAGGTCTCATATTACCTCTATTGTAGTTTTACTCTTTCAGCCATGCCGTATGTCTGTTTAACTGTGTTGTTTCTATGGGGATGCGACTCCTTTCATCATAGGAGTAAGTTTTGTTTATTCTCTCAATTTCGGACATCATACTTGTGAAGTTTGGAAGCTGCCGTGGTATTCAGACACCTGCGTAGCCATTGGAAAGTTATCAGCTTGTTTCACAAATGGCTAGCTAGGTTTTATTTCTTCTTTCTTCTTCTCCGTATCAAAACAATGGTTGAAGGGCATATTACAGATGAAAACACAGTAATGCCCAAATGTTGCCCAAGTTATGAGGCAAATAGATATGTAAGTTTTTCTTTATAGAAACATTGTGGTCATATTGTGGCTGGAATGTCGTTTCCATTGTCCCAGAATTGATGCTTAGAATGATTGCACTCTGGATTCCACTCGCGTAGAAAATTTTAGTAAAAGACCAAACACCCGACTACTTTGGTTGGAGATAACCCTTCGTGTGGTGTCCTCTTTAATTCTTTTGTTCAAAATCCGCCTGTATCCAATGCCAGTTCTACTATTTTATTATATTGTTATTGGCCAAAAGACTTTTTGTATGGGAAATAAATCATGTTGAGTAACCACCGAGACTGAACTTCATGAATCGATATCCATTTGCAATAATTGTCTATGTGATTAAGGGAACGCAACTGGTTGAGTAGTTTCCTTGCTGCAACGGCTTCACAGTGATTTATACATGTTTTTGTTGTTGATTTTTCTTTTCTCCAAGCCGTCATTTTTCTTCTTACTGGCCTACTCTTATGATGTATCTCCTGGGCCATTGTTTACCTCGACGTAGCTCATAAGCTCATTTTAGTTGTTCTGCATGTGTTTTTAAGTGAGTCTCCTTGATGTTTAAAAGTCGAATGCAACTTTTTCCCCAACTATTAAGCTTGCTGGTTGACCGATTGGAATTTATTTGAGTTTTTTTAGTTTTACATCTAGTCCTCTCACAGCGTCTTGAGATTACTGGATATTGTTTTACATTATGAATGGTAAAAAAATTATGAAGCTTATTTTGGAAACACCGTAGTTAATGATATGTTTGGTATTATGCTACTGTGCTATCTACTTAGTTGTTGTTGTACAAATCTGTGTGTTAGGAAGATTTGTTACATTCGTATGTATTTGAAAGATTTTGAGACATTCATGATGTATTTGGGTAATATAAATTGAATTGTACATAGTCAATATTCTTTCATTCTGTTGTTGAGCTGAATATAGTAGTTCTCTTGCGTGCTATGAGACCTTGAAAGGTTGAGAGACATTCATCTTGAGAATAGTGTTGTTAAGGATAAATGCGGAAAATGTTGATTAGTATTGTTTCAGTAGAGTAGGGTTTCAGAGAAATTCCTTCCATGTAGTTGTGTGCGTGATATGTTCAATTATGGGAGGGTGCTGAATGTGGAAACTCAGGGGAGGGCAGTGATGATTATCTATATGTGTATTTCTGCCTGCCAGTAGAAACCTGGCGTAATTTGCTTTGGCCAAAGCGTATTGCATATGTCTTTTCTTATATGCTGGTTGTTTGATCCATCCCTCTGCCACATCTGTGTTTGTTCTACAAGTAGACTATGTGTTAGTAGATATGTTCACGGCTGCACCAGATCCATCCGATTCCTCAGTGCCAATCGCTAGGCTTCTCGGGCAAGGGTCGACGCGTTCTTTGTGTCAAGAAGAACCCCCAGGGAGCAAACCACTCCATGGTTGGGCGGTAAAAGCATCTGAGCCACACTCCTGTCTCGAGATAGCGAATTAACACATGTCAGATGACTTAGGAGACAGGGACATACAGATGGATAGAGGTCCAAGGTATCCTAATTATGGTTTTATGTATTAATTTTCATACTCTTATTATCTTTTGATGCATCCATGTACTGAGATGTAATGATGTCTGGCGTGCAGGTTGGCATCCCATTTCGCTTTATATTTGACCCTTAAAGAAATGAATTATTCTTTTGTACCTTGTACTTGAATGAAGTTTCGACGTGTAGGTCGACTTCCTTATTGTAATAAAGATAACAATCTTATGGTCATGTGATGAATTTGACATACATTTATTAAGATTATTTTTATGGTATAAATTATTCGTGTGGTTATCTTGATTATTCGACGTGTAGGTCGAAATCCTGAGTTAAGATCTTTTCATTATGAATATGTAATGGTTCGATTTGTCTATGTGTATTTTTCGACCATGTATTATTTCGACTTTTCTGCAATTTATGTTTTTGTGCATGACATGACATTTGTGAGAAAATGCAGTCTTTACAATCAGATACATTACAAGAGAAATTTTGTTGGCTAGAAAATTATAATTACTAAAAATACACCACAATCCAATTTCTTCTGTGAGATGAATTGAATCGTGACAAAGCTTTTTGGGGCTATATCCAAAAAAAAAAAAAACATTGTTATACAAAGAACAACATTAGGCAATTTGAATCCTTCATCTCAATGAAATTTAAGGAAATAACCAATCATAATGTTTGCAGATATCTTTTATTGACGACTGTAGAAGTTAGAAAGTTACTAAATAATTTAGAGAAGTTAGCTCCGGTGTTGGCTGCATTATGCCATGATATCCAAGTCTAACAAATGCTTTTCTTATCAATTGTAATGATCCTCTTCCTATACGCTACAATGATCTTTCAGTTCTAGAAAATCATCATGCTTCTACCACTGTCAAAACTTTACTGGTAAGCAAAATGACCTTACAACTATTTAAGAGTGGCAAGGTTTAATTGGTAAACAGAGAAAGTGAATTGGAAAACAACATTAATTTATTTCTCTTGTACATGTATTTCACTTCTTATGCGGACATGTATTATCAAATAGAACTGATTCAGAGCAAAGGCATGTGAGGAATCTCATGGTGAATGTTATGATTTTGACAGACATGAGTTGGCATGCAGATGTTCTTAATAGTAAAATTTACAGTTTCATGGTGAATGTTATCATTTCAACAGACGTGACTTTGCATGCAGCTGTTTTTAATATGCAGCTGAAATGTACAGAATCAATGCATTTCAATGAATTTTAAATAGTTGTTCACCATTTCTAATAACATTTTGCACAAATCGGATGAAACTAGACCAGTTTGTCCATACGTGTTGAGCTCTGAAATATTCAAGGAAATTAATCCAGCAATTCTGAATGGGTGTCATGGTTGGAGGACTCTTCCACGCTATGGGAGGAGACCATGGTACTTGTCTTTGGACAATTATTTCATTAGAGTCGATAGTGATTACACGGGGTTGTTTATAGTGGTAGCTAATCTCTATGTAAAATGCATCAAAGGTAAAAAAGGGTTGTTTTGCAATTTTTTTGTCGTTTTCCACTACAAAATATATCATGAAGAATAAATGCTGAAAGTTTCGTGAAAATCCATTATGTTTTTCATTTTTTGAAATTTGGTCAATGGCGCAAGAGTTGCCTGAATGACAAACCAAACAATGTAAAGTGGCCATAAGAAACCGATGATTTAGATTCTTTAAATGGTCTTGTTTTTCCCTCCAAGATTGGCCACTGTTGGATCAAACTTTCAAGTCCTTACTTTCAAATAATAAACACTTTCGATGTAATTATAAATAGATAATTATGAGCGACTTCAACTAACTTTTCAAAGAGTTTTTTTTTTTTTTTTTTTAAACATTTATAAATAGATAATTATGAACTACTTCAAGTATGATTTCTAGAAAAGAAGAGTCATCCATGTTTCACTTATAAATTAAATGATAATATAATTGTTGTCATCTACATTATATGGTGGATTAATACATGGCTTTTTCAAATTGAAAATTTATTGACTTTTCATACCAATAAACACAAAATAACATTGCTCTTATTAATAAAATATAAATAATATTTCTGCATACTTTTATTTTTTAAAATTAAAATAATTTCAAATATATTTAATTATAGTAAATTAATATTTATATATAGTTAATGTATAAGCCACTTTTTCACCCTTCCCCAATAAACTATTATTTTAAAATTAATGCCTTGTAAACCCAAATACTACACAACCAAAGACAATTATATCTTAATATTAAAAGTAATGGTCACCAACAAATTACTCATTAGCTTGTAATTTACTTGTGAAAATTTAAAAAAAATTAAACTTAATATTTTCTTAACAATATATTATTAAAATTGCTAAAACACTAATGACAAAAAAAAAAGCAAATTGGAGTGTTATTAAAAATGGCTCGCAATTCTCGCTACGCTCTTCCTTTTTCATATCTCGATGGTTTGCACAAGGGTTTGAGGGTTCCAACTTATCTTGGCTCTGCAGACGTTAATTTTTCTCCCCTTATAGCTTATGTCCACGCCTTCTCTTCAAATCTTAGGATTTCTAATGGGTCTTCTAGGGCTTCGACTATCCTTTCTTTGGCTGGGTCTCCTGAGTTTTATACGCCTTGGCATTCATATGGTTCCTGTGGCCTATGGGGAATTTTGGAATGGAATTCTTGGCTGTGGTCACAATAATATGTCTTCAATAGAACTATTTATGCGCTACCTAATTTGCAAATAGATGATGGTTTCTTTTCTTTTAATGCTAGGAGTCGGGCTCCCCCTCCTCCTGCTCAAGATGATTGGAAGCTGGTGCAATCGCGGAAAAACAAGTATTTGAAAGCTAGGGTTTCTCGAGGTCAACTGCATCACTATCTCCCCTCTTGCCCCACTGTGGTCCCCTTGAGTAGGAACAAGTTTCATATTCTGCATGATATGGATGAGGGTTCTCTAAAACCAGCTCCTAATATGGATTTTAACCAACATCTCAACAAGGTTAATATTTTACCTACACTCCCCAGGAAAAATAGGCACATTCATCATCCTGGCTCAGATTTCTCATGGAGAAACCCTAGTTCTCCTTTGTTCTCTTCTGGGTTGGACAATTTACTTGTTTAGGATTCTGGGTCTCCTGTTTGCGGGTTCAAGCTTAGGTTGATCGCTAAAGATAGGAACAAGGAAGATGACATTATCATCGAAATCAAAGATGACATTATAGAAAAGTCACAAAAATTATTTAAGGAATATGGCATTTTCACAAGATGGGATGGGGTTGGTTCCTCGATGGAACAAGTAGCAAGGTGGTTCCTGAACAACTTCAAGGGTCAAGTAAGTGTGTCGATCCTCCCTAAAGGTTTTTTATATTTAGGCTGTAATTATAACCTAAAAAATGATTCTTAACTGGTGAATCCCCACGCTTCAGAGGTATAGGTTTTACCTTTTTAGATTGGCAACCTAAGTTCAATCCTTCAAACTTAAAAAATTTCAAAGTAGAATGAGCTATTCTCCTACTGAATCTTCTAGTAGAAATGATTAATAGAGAGATTATTAGGAAAATAGGTAATAACATAGGGACCTTTGTTGCTATGGAGGAAGAAGCTTTTAATTATGCTAACTGTGTTATCTTAGTCAATTTGGACATTAATATTAGATTTTTACAACTTGTTATAATTAAATCCAAGAGTGATATCTTTGAGATTCATCCTAAATTATTTAAAGGAAAGATTAAATTGGAACATACAAAGGATGTTATTGTTTCCTCCCATCTTCCCTCTGTGAATTTAGAAGTTGAGGTTAAATTCGATGATCAAAAAGCGGGGGGTTTTGTATTAGTTGACAAATTTTGGGAGTAGGGGTCTTCAGAGATAAGGGAAGGTGAAATTGTGGAAGAGATGGAGAATGCAATGACAAACATCTTAAGTCATCAATCGGTGGAAAGAATAAATTTTGAACAAACTATGGGCAAGAAGGATTGTTCGAATGACATTTGTCTATCTGAGTACAAAGCATCCCTAAATAGTATCCTAGAATAAACTAAGGTAATGAACGAAGTTATTAGATCGGAGCTAGTTAACATTGGTCAGAATAATACTACTCCTGAATGGGATAAATACTTCCTTCAAATACAAACTGAAGATTCATTCCATCATGTACAAATTATAGATCAGAATCAAGATAAACTCAACAAAGAAACATATATGGGTTGAAGAGAAGAGAAAGGAGTAGAGATAGAATACTCAATTAGGGGAGGCAGTAATTTAGGGATTACTAAAGGCACAGGGAATGATAATAACACTTGTGTTATTATTGAGAATGATAGTATGGATGATGTTTCAGATAGGATAGTAACCAATGAGGAACATTTAGATATAGATGCTATTAATGATTTCTTAGGTATGGATATTCTCAACCAATCTGATATAGTGCATAAAAATGATGATGCTCTTATTCTAAATTTAATGGAATCTATGAGTGTGGAAGATCAACAAATTACTAACAATAATGATAATAGATCAGAGCTTCTAGGGTTAAGAAAAACTCACCCAGGTAGGACCTCTCCAGATTGTGCTAAGCAGGTTAAAAAATGGGGTAGAAAATCAATTATAGAGTTAAGGGAGAAAGCTGGTAAGGCCTCTTTCCAGGATAAAATTACAATGTTGGTGAATGCAGGGAAGGGGAAGTTCCTTCCCAAAAAGCCATGAAACTCATATCCTAGAATGCTAGGGGTCTAAACACCCCTAACATGAAACACCTCTTAAAAAGGAGCCTATCATCCTTTGAGGCTGATATAATTATGATACAAGAAACAAAATTGAGAGTTGAGGAGTATGTCAATCTTAAGAGGAAATTTGGACAATGGGAAATCACTGGTGTCCCCTTAGACGGTGCATCAGGTGGGTTGGGTTTTATATGGAATCATAGGAGAATTAATTTTAGCCTTGTATCGTTTAATAATAATTGGATGTGTGGTAGGGTTAAAAGCATAACTTGCAAGTTGAATTTCTTGATTATTAATGTGAATGGACCTAAATTCTTACATGAAAAGAGAATAGTATGGGAAGAAATAGAAAGATTTATAATGTAACACCCACATGAAAATGTTATTTGAGGAGGGTATTTTAATGCAATAAAAGGTGAAGAAGGGAATGTTGGGGGATCTACTAAGGATTCAATCACATCGAGGGAATTAAATTCCTGGCTATAGAAAATAAATAGTGTGGAAATTCCCATGACCAATGGGAACTTCACATGGACCAATAGACGGTTAGGGCCATGCCATATTGTGAAAAAATTGGACAGATTCCTCTTTGTGGGGAATATGAATAATTTCAACCATGTCATGGATGCATGCATTCTGATGACATCTGGGTCTAATCATTTCCCAATTCAACTTTCCTTTTTGGAAGCGGTTCCTCCAAAAAGAAATTCCTTCAAGTTTGAAAAAATGTGGTCAAGAAATGAGGAATGTCTAAAGAACATTGAAGTATGGTGGAATGAAGCTAAACTTAAGGGATCTAAAGATTTTATCTTCACTTCCAAATTAAATCATATTAAATGTAAGCTCATCCAGTAGAATAAGGAACACTTTGGTAATATCTTTGATACCAAGAAGACTTTAGAATACAGTATAGGCAAACTTAATGATAAGGTAATTAGAGAGGGAATGAACCATGGAGCTAATGATAAGGAGAAGGAACTTATGCAACACTATGAAGATGTACTAGAAAAAGAGCATATCTTCTACAAACAAAGATCAAGAGAATTATGGTTAGCGGAAGGGGACATGAATATAATTTTTTTTCATAATAGCACAAAGATGAGAAGAACTTGGAACAAGATCTCCACAATTATGGACTCTAATGGGGTAAAGCTGGAAAACCCTAAAGACATAGATAGAGAAGCCGTCCAACAATTTGAAGGTATATTAGATAACTTGGAGGGCTCAGATAGATTGGCCCAAGAGGACATCTTAACTAACATTCCCAAAATAATAACAAAAGAACAAAACAAAAAACTAAACGAAAAAATAATGATGGAAGAAGTAGAATATACACTAAAAAATATTCACCCGAATAAGGCCTCAGGACCTGATGGCTTCCTAGTCCTTTTTATCAGTAATGTTGGTCCTTCTTAGGAAATAAGATGCTGCAAGTATTGGAATGTATGATAAATTCAGGAAGGTTATTAAAAGAAATCAATAACACCTTTATTGCACTAATCCCTAAGAAAGCCAATCTGGAAAATTTTGATGACTATAGACCCATCTCTATCTGTAACACATTATATAAATGTGAGGCCTCACCCCGACCCATCATAGCATTACTGTTCGATCACACTTTGATACTTCATGTTTTGATACATTGATACACTTTTGATTATCCTGACAGAGACTCAAGATATTATGTTTATGATGATGATCATATTGTATGGATTACATTTTGATAAGGATTAGACCTAGAACATATGGTTGATTTTGATTATATATGTTTAGATAAGTGAATTGATGAGAAGATCGGATCATGATTAGCCTTGATTATTTCATGGATGTTATGTCATGAGGATTATGGAATTATTATGTTTTAAACATTTATGTATGAAAATTGCAATTAGGAAATTTATTCTGCTTATTGATTAATGTCACTAAGTATGAATTGAAAATGTATATTGCATGTGATATTATTATCTTGGACTACTGATGCTCGAGTTTAGTGTGCAGGAAAGAGAACCATGGAATTATTCAGAGAATCAGGGCTAAACACATGTGAATTGAGTAAGCCAAGGTTTAACCCAATAGGGGGTTGAAACTTCATTGTAATGTGATCTTTGTTGTAAATGTAATCTGAATTTGTGTTAATAGTTTAAATTCATGTTGTTGTTTGGACATGTCATTGTGAATGTGATGTGTATTTTTTTGGTGTCACTTGACACTTGTATTGTCCATGT